>JAQIFY010002525.1:0-13265 GCA_028533085.1 Varecia variegata | reverse complement strand
AAAACCCCACAGATTCTGCCATGAGACAACTGGAAGTGATTTGATGATTTGAAGAGACTGGGGAATAACCCATCTAATATAAACTAGTCTCTATAAACTAGTCCTGAGATTTCAGTTTACTTTATATACCTCAGTAAAACTCACATTGAGTCATTAGGACTGAAAATGCTAATAGCTCTGGAACTTTGATGAATGCAGAATATGACCTATAGCCAAGTAGATTTCCAACTGTTCTATGCTGCAGACTTGCATCCTAATGCTTTACTCAAGCCCATTCCACAATATGAGTCATTTTTTTGCTATCCTTTCCCAAATTAATCCCCTTAAAAAAACAAACTCCATAATCTTGCTTTGTAGTAGAAAGGAAAACCCAGCTAGCTATCGTTGCCTTTTTAGTCTTTGAGTATTTGGACTCAAGATTGTAGCAAATCCCGCACTAGAAAACCCAAACTCAAATGAAGACCAGTGGTTTCCTTTGGATAAGTCAGAGATGCTTCAGCTGGAGATATTGTAATGGGAAAGGCTTCTGACCATCTTTCTGGAAAACTCTGAGATAAATGAACAAATCACAAAAGGAAGCCAATTCAAGCAGAAGCCAGGCTAAGTCCAGAAACTGAGTAATCATAGACTGCAAAGAAGGCAGCCAGAAAATTGAAGTCAAGTTGATGGCATCTGAGCACTGAGACAGGCTAAGAAACTGTTAAAATTCAGGAGAGCATTTGTGACCAGAATGACACAGTGACACAAGTCTCAAATTTATTCCCACTTGCCCAATCTGAAAACAACTGTTTCTTAACATTTTGTGATCAAAGCTGTTTATAAGATTTTTCAATATAGTGTACTAAGTGTGAGGCTAGGCTGCTCATTTATGAAGCATTCAATATTAGAAAGCATGATGGATCACTTCAGAATAACATTTTCAGTGTTAAAAATGATAATAAATTGGCAAATACAGAAAATATTAGTGGCAGAATTAGAGGAGAAGGAGGAGGAAGAGAAAAAGAGGAAGGAGATGCAACTGTATGTTACAGACTTATTTCTTTCAAAAGGATCTCTCCCATCTACCCATCTAATGGGTTTTATGGATTACTTTTAATTAGCTTAGGTTTCCAATTTCCACAAGAGAGATTAGTTAACAAATAGGAGGTTTTCTTCTGTTCTCCAATATAATTCATTTTGGGAAAATACATTCAATATGCTTTATTATGCAGATTTCTCTTGCCAGCACTGAAATAATTTCCTTGCAAAGCTACATCCTTTTAAAGTATTCTGATAGGGAGGGAGAATGACTATAAATACTATAAATCTGCCTTAAATTTTTTACCTGTAATGACAGGTTTGTTTATTTATTCGTTGTTTTGAGAGGGACGAAGGAGGGAAAAAAAAAAGGGGCTTTAGGAATAGAGAAAAGGCATTGAGCAAAAAAGTATTCTGCTGAGATGGTTCCTTAATGAGCTGTGTTTTAGTGATCAAAATAAACTTTTTATTTTGAAAATACATTGTGACCAAGTTGAGTAGAAGATAATGAGTGAGCTACTATTTAGAATAATAGCAGGATTAAGCAAAATTGTATATCCTTGATTCCTGACCTGCTCTCAAATTCAAATGTTCTAAAGCACTGCTTCCCACATCATCACCTGTCAACTGAAGAATGACAAGGTTCATAGCTTTGGAAAGGAGAGCTTTCATTCTCATAAGGGGTTGCAGCCTGCAGGCTGGCCGTTTTGCAGGCTGGGAAGCATAGCCTCCGGCAAAGACCAGAGACAGGCATTTCAAGGGAGGGGGAAAGGGGACAGAAATTTATGCTGAGCTGGGTAGCTAAAGTATGCATATTCATATACATATTCAACAAGCTATAGGAGGAATCATGAATATTTATGAAAGGAGAAACATGTGCATGCGCAATTGGGCTTCATGCCCCTTTATGGGTCACATGTTCAAACTATGAAGGCATAAGCATGATCCCAGCGTGGAGTTTTCCACCCTCTGCTGTCCAAAGGGGAAGCAGAGGACACAAAGGTACAGAGTACAGCTCCATAGATTGGCCAGAACCACTCCTTGGTGGGTGATCTCTTATCAGGAAGGAGTGCTGGTCACTTGTGCGGAAACCGCAAAAGGGTGGGATAGTAGTGAGGTTAGTTGAAATCAGTGTTGGATCAAGACTTTCCAAAAGGCAAGTTTCTATCTAAACCTTACAGAAGAAGACCTGACGGTGATCAGTGAGTGTGGGGTATAGCCAGGCGTGTCTCACCTCCCATCCCATCATGGCCAAGATTTCAGCTTTTAAGTTTTCTCTGGGGTCCCCTTGGCTAAGAGGGAGCCCCTTTAGTTGGCTTAGGATTTTATTTTTATTTGTCAATCCCAGGTGCCACCTAAAACAGTGTTTCACTCCAAATGACTAATGTCAACCATTTTTATTTTGGTGGGAAAAAGATAAGGGCATGGATTGCATTTTATTATTGTTTACATCCCTCCCATTATTTTCTTAAAGTTTACCACTTTTTAACACCTATGTTAGATGTTAACATAGGTGCCTTTTTACCTGCCTATACTGGAATCAAGTACTGATGACACATTATTTTTGTCAAAGTAACATTTTAAGTTATTTTATTATGTCAGATTTTATGTATATATAAAATATATGTTACATCAATACAGTGACATCTGGTTGTCTAAATCACATTTTAGATCAATATTCTTGATGTTTGGTCAGCCAACTGCCAAAATATTTAACACTTTGATTCCATGGAGCAGAGTAATTTTTCTATATTGAAGGGGAGATTGTATTTGCCTAGAATTTGGTACTAATGAGGCCCATAGGGGAGAAAAAGGAGATAAGGAGGGAGAGACAGAAGAGTAAAAGAAGGGAGGTGAATAATAGAGATCATGGCAAAATTACTTATAATTCTGGCAAAACTTGCTCAGCGTAAGAAAGAAGGGCCTTGGGAGAACTTGGACTAGATCCATCAAAGACAGGAAGAACTGAGCAAGATGACTTTTCTCTTGTTACAGTATTCTCTCTCCTTTTTGTTTTCATTTATTTCTCAATTTTTATTTCTCCTTTTGTTTTTCCCCTCTGTTTCTTCCCATTTATCTTCTAATACTCTCTGGTCGATCCAACTTCTTATCTCTTTTCCTCTTCCCCTTACTCCCAAGGAGATCTGAGGGTTCTTGTCTCCCCTGCGAGGGAAGGAGGGCAGTGTCTGATTTTTGTTTCCTCTTCCATCACTCTAGCTTTTCCCACTAAAAAAGACTCCAGAAAATAGCTAGCCTGGCATTGAGTAACTTGAAGAATTTTTAGAACTATTTCTCATTTCTGAACTATTCAAAATAGTCCAGCCTACATTGACTTTCCTTTTTCCAGAACATTGAGCTACAGATGATTATATGCAAGGATTATGTGCACTGTTAATGCTCTCTAGTTGTATATTTTTAAGTTATCTATCCCCAATACACCTACCTTTTAACAAGCACTGAATCCTACTTTTCATAGATTCCTCACCACACACAGTGTAAAGAGTCAAAAGATAAAGAGATGACAAAAAAGATAACAAAACTGGTGTCGAGGATCAAGTACGTGATCCAAAGTGCTATCAAGTCAACAAATTGTTCCCCGTTCCCTGCAGGAGGAGCAAATAAGTTTTTTCCAATGTCAAGAACTTTGTGTGCGAGCCTCATATATATTTATGCAGTATTGATGATAGATTTTGACTACAAAAATATCCTTTCCCGATACCGTGGAATGCATCCTCTTTTGTGTGCTATATTATATTTGGCTCTGATAAGAGATATTCTGAAAACAAAGTGTATTAATGGAGCTCATCTCGCACAAACATCAGGAGTGGTATAACTTTAATAAGCAGATCAACTGGTTATCAGCATCCTGAGATGCTCCAAAAGGGATACACCAAGGTCAAAAGCGAAAACAAGAGTCTGGATGATGACAGACTTCCCCTTGTCCCTGGCGTTAGAAGGGGAAACGTGGCTGTGTAGGGAAACGGGATCATTCTGTTTTCCTTATCAGGACTCTGCATATGAGTCAAGGCTGGTAAATATACTTATTCTCATTCAGATCTCTTCTTCAAGAAAGGGAAGAAAAATTACAAAGGAGCAACGAAGAAGAAAAGACCTGATAAATTATACACCAAAGCAAGGCTATGCTTTGTAGTTTAAGTAGAGATGAAGAAGACTGTTATACACCAGGAAGTGTTAATGAACCTAGGTAGAGACATGTAGTGTTATTCTTTCTAGGGCATTGTCTCGGTTATATCAGCCACGTCTGGGAGGTCTTTCTAATGCATTCAAGCTTCAGAGAATAAGCCTTTCAATATGCTGAATTGAAGTACCTTCATTTAAAAACTCTATGAAAAATTTTTGACTATTTCAAATAATATTTGCACTGTATTTATGAAATACAAATATGCGTGGAGGAGTGGAGGGACTCCTGAGGGAAGAAGAGAAGAATTATATCTTCTGCATTTGTGTTTCATTTTCAGCAATGACAGATTACATTCGCACAAAATAGTCCAGCCTACATTGACTTTCCTTTTTCCAGAACATTGAGCTACAGATGATTATATGCAAGGATTATGTGCACTGTTAATGCTCTCTAGTTGTATATTTTTAAGTTATCTATCCCCAATACACCTACCTTTTAACAAGCACTGAATCCTACTTTTCATAGATTCCTGACCACACACAGTGTAAAGAGTCAAAAGATAAGAGACTGAATTCGGACTCCACTTCCTACCATATTTGAGTTTAGACAACAGACCTATTCTTATCTATACACCTTATGCCACATTTTTCTAAGTCCCTTAGATAATTATTTCCAAGAATCACATTAAAAAAAAAATAAAAGGGTTTTTCAAAGCAATAAAAAAATGATGTTAAAAGATATTACTATATCTTCTTACTAATTTCTTTCTTGTTTGTTTTCACCAGATTTATTAAGGTATAATTGACAAGTAAATGTTGTATGTGTTTATAGCATACCATGTGATTTTTTGATATATGTATACATTGTGAAATGATTAAATTGAGCCAAGTAACAAATCCATTGCCTTGCATATTTATTTTTTGTGGCAAGACCATTTGGGATCTAATCCCTTAGCAATTTTCAAGTGTATTATACATGATTAAATATTATTTTTAACTATAGTTTCCATGCTATACAACAGATCTGAAAAAGTCACTTCTCCTGTTTAACTGAAACTTTGTACCCCTTAACCAAGATCTTCTCATTCCCTACCCCTACCCCAGCCCAGCAACCACCATTCCACACTCTACTTCTATGAGTTAAACTTTTTTTGATTCTATCTATAAGTGAAATCACACAGTATTTGTCCTTCTGTGTCTGGCTTATTTCATTTAGCATAATGTCCTCCTGTTTCATCCATATTGTTACAAATGACAAGATATTTTTTTTATTTTTTAAGGCTGAATAGTATTCCATTGCATATGGTAGTATATATACTACAACTTCTTTATCCATTTATCAGCCAGTGGACATTTGGGTTGATTCCATATCTTTGCTATTACGAGCAATGCTGAAATGAACATGGGAGTGCACATATGTCTTTGACATATTGATTTCATTTTCTTTGCATATATAACCAGAAGTAGGATGGCTGAGTCATATGGTAGTTCTATTTTTAATTTTTTTTAGAAGCCTTCCTATCATTTTCTATAATGGTTGTACTATTTTATATCCCCAACAACATTGGAATTCCCTTTTCTCCACATTCTTTTTAACACTTAATAACAATTAATAGCACTTGCTATTATTTTTTTATTGAAACAAGTGATGAACTGTATGGACTGCCTTCACTGAGAAGCTGGACTTGATTCTCCTGACAATTCCAAAATTTTAGTATAAGCTGTCATACGTGCTGTGAACATCCTCTTGAGATTGGGCCAGTTTAGAAATTTGATCTCATTCCAATATCTCTATATCGTATACGTAGTTACCATTTCCATGTTAAACTTTCTCTTTCCCACTTTTCACAAGCATCTAGTGGCCCTATTTTAAAACCTTCTCATGGCCTTTTGTGCTTTCTTCCCTTCCCTCTTCCCATAATAACTAAATAAACAAAAGTTTACCCAAATGTCATATTCAGGAAATATTTTATTCTCTGACCCCTCACACACTTTATAGGCTTCAGTAAAGTTACAAGGGGAAGCTAGTTCCTTTGAGGCAGGGAGGCTATTAGAGGGCGTGACCTGAGCTACATGCAACTTGTGCTGTGATGGTGATACTATAACCAAGTTCCAGTCCTGAGTCTTGACTCTGTCACTATCAGAATCTGAGCTACCTGAGGAGTGAGGGGGTAGAGCTGCTGAGACAGAATCACACAGGAGGTGCTAAAAGCATGTGGAAGTTCATGTTCTTCAATGCTAATGCATGGGTGGACATATTAATCATTTATTTATTTTCTTCTTGGCAACCAGTGGAAGACGTTAGCACCTATGGGGAAAAATTTAATCCTGATGTTATTGGGAGAAAATCAAGTTCATTGGTAAGTAGAGGTCATATATAGGTGATTTAAATGAAGCAGGCTTGATCTCTCAACCACATTTTAGGAATTAAAGGAGGATTTCAATAAGTTTTAACATTTGGATGAAATTTAATATTGTTGCTTTTTGATGGGTAAGAAACATCGGGTGATGAGAGACTTCTTGATATTCAAGGATATTTTTTATAACCATCAAGAAGAAACATATTTTATATGGGTATTGTATTAGTCAGAGTTCTCCAGAGAAATAGGACCAGTAGGGTGTGTGTGTGTAGACAGACAGACAGATGGATATATGGAGGGAGAGAGAGAGAAAGAAAAAGAGAGAGACAGTGAGCATGCCTACATCTTGGGTACCTAGGAAAGCAGATGCTCTACTTCAAGATCAAAGATAGTCTAATGGAGAATTCTTTCTTGCTCAGGAGAAGCTAGTCTTTATGTTTTATTCAGGCCTTCAACTTATTGGTTGAGACCCTCTGATACTATGGAGGATAATCTGTTTTACTCAAGGTCCACCAATTTAAATGTTAATCTTTCCAAACCCCCCTCACAGAAATACCCAGAATAATGTCTGACCAAAATACACAGCCACCCTATGGCCTGGCCAAATCAACACAAAATTAACCATCACTGATTTTATTAATACATATTTCTGTGTGTGTATGTGTGTGTATATATGTAACTTGTGTAAAATCTAATGTGCTACAAAAATTATTATACCTCATAGTCCCTACTGGCTAATGTTCTAGTATGTGCTACAAACCAAAATTCCAGAAAAAATATATGTGAGGGATGGGATCTCTGACTTTGCTATTGCACATTTTTGAATTGATTTTTTAGTAGATGGGATATTTTAAGTAGCCTTCAAAGAAATGTGTGACATTAATTCATCATAGAATGGTGATCACATTTTATGTTAATAATCCTTAAAAATAATGTTTGCATATTTAAAATGAAAATATATTATTTTGATTCATTTATGCTTCAAAAATGTTGGTGTTGTCATAAATGTTTGAACATCTTCCCTGATTAATTTTCTAGTCATTAGTTTTATTCATCATGTGAAGTCCTTTGATTATACTGCACTTTGCTTCAGCTTCTAAAACAATCATAACTATCTATATTTTATATACCTCATATGTTCACCACTTCCTGTAAAGATAACAGAAGTGTTGAGAATATGAAATCTAATTCAACACGTCTAAAAATACATCTGTGATTGCAGAGTTGTCTTTAAGGCATTTATCTTAAATTACGGCTTGACGTCGCATTTAGCAAATGACAAATGATGATTCTAATTCTCTTGGGCTTGATTCCATAGTGCTTTCCACATCAAAATCTGTAAAACTTTAATCTGAATGAGGTCAGCAAAATAAAGAACAAGGAAACATGCAATGTGGTTTGAAAAACATATGTGTAAAAAACAATTAAATTACATACAATTTTTATATGAACAAAGCATAGAATGTTATCTTTGATACTTTGAAAATTAGATAATTTCTAAAAAAAAACTTCCCTACCAATTGCTTTATGTTAATTATGATCTGTTCTCTATATCATTAAAGCAAAATTGTAAATGGGTTGTTGCATATATAAAAAGCATAAATCTTCTATATTAAGCTGAATGCTTAGTGAGATATTTCTTTCTTGAGTGAAACCCTACGATTTGGATTAAAGTGATACTGTCTGACCTCTTTTAGGCCTGATGCTGAAAAGGCAACACTTGGCAACATCACATCTGGAAAAAATATTGTGAAGCCTTAAGGAGAAATTGGGAGATTTGGGGGGAGATTATATAAAGATCAAAACCCCCAAAGTACAAGTAATCCAGGCCTACAGTGTTTGGATTCGGGGGAATCTGGAGATTGGAGTTCTATAGTCAGTATCAGCAAGTCTTGGAGAGGATTTGCAAGACTTGGAAAAATTTATACAAAGATAAAGCCCTAAGAAGAACTACTTTTCCATATCTAAGCTTTCAGATTTGGATGAATCTGGAGCTTTTTATTCTATTTTCAGTTGCATCAAGCCAGTTACCCTGCATGGTTACACCTACCTCACAAGTAGACAGGGGCTTTCATTTGACCACTGGGCCTGCCTGGAGATCCTACCATGATTTGAGAGTCTGCCACTTTGTTTTCTGGGTTTCTGGTTGTCTTTGCTGAAAACATTCAAATAAACAAACAAATAAATAAATACTACATCTTACTGTTGATTATGGAAATTAGGCATTTTTTTATGGCATTCACAAACTTCTAAAAAATCATATTTAATCTGACACTTGCCAGGAATTCCCACTATGGAGATCAGTAATAAATTTTATTTCTTAGGAATGGAACAAGTATATTGAAAACTAAAGCTTTTTTGCCATTTTTTTAAGAAAACATTTTTCATCTGTACAGAGATGGGTGATATTTACGCATGTGCTCAGATCTCATATTGTTTCATGGTTTATAGTCAACGTAGTATAACTTTTAAACTTGCAACTTAGAATAAATAACTAATGTGTTCTACATTTTTTATGTTTTAAGTTATTTTAAGGTTATTCTTCTATGATGTTTTTATTATCAATTTTCTTCTAACTTGCAGCTTTCTTTAATGAAAATACAAAGAATAACTGACCAAAATTTTCTTCTGTAACACATTTACATTCAGTGTTGAAAGCTATTAAAATATGCAGCTATCTAATGGTTGTACTTCTTTTATGCCCAGGAAAAATAACAAGCTGGATATATTAAATCACTTTTCCCACTGTAAAATGAGTTTTCATTTCCTATTCCACACAATAGTTTCTCTCTTTCAACACAAGACCCTATGAATTTTAAAATCATACCAATTATGTATGGAATGAGAGAAGGTCTTAGAAGAACTAATTAAGAAACAAGGAGCGATGCCTCCTGTGTCTATAACCAGATGCCTGACCTCACTCTCATTTCCTCTTGCCTGCAAAGGGCGCAGATGTTTGCTCCAGACTAATACTTATGCCCTGACATCTGGCCCACATAGAAGAGGCTGGGAATGGACATTCTGAAATTGAAAAGAAAAACATACAGGTATTTAGCCCTGGGAAAAGTAGAATGATGTAGACTAGAAAGAGAAGACAGATGTAAGGATGCATTAGTGAATAAAAAGACAGAGCTATAATGCCTCTCTGAGGTCAAGAATAAAGTCATCTCAGAAGGATTTTTGTAAAGTAGAATATAGTTGCCTTTTGTATGCCCTTATATAAAGATATTGTTTTCTGTAAGGGTAATTAGCATGATCGATTGACATCTAGAGCAAAGTTGTGTTTGCATAATAATTACATAGGGTGCATTAGTGCTAAGGAGTATGTACAGATGAGGAAATTAAAGGATAAGAGGATTTGACATAAAATCACAGGCTGAATCCTAGCTGTCTCCAGATTGCAGTAATAGAAGTTCCTCTCAAAAAGCCAAAAAGGTGAATAATGAAAAGGGCATAAACTAGACAACTATATAAGGAGGGGCTAGTGTTTTATGAAGTTTGGTTTCAGAGAAAGGAAGGAACTTTGAGGGAAAAATAAAATATAGTTCTTCCATTAATGGATGCCATTTATAGGCTAATATGTATTTATTTTACTCACTTTATTTTCAAAATTTCCTAAATCAAACAATCAATATCTATCTATCTGTTTGTCTACCTTATTTTGGTTTTGCACTATTTTGCGAGTTCAGCAATTCACTCATTATAACTGCTTTATGAAAATAGTACTTCAACATACCTAAACTAAACCTATATTGATTGACCAACTAGTGTCCTCTTCTTAATGTATCCCAGGATTAAGTAAATAGATTCATGCTACCTTGCCAGGTTTCTTACCACATAGTAAAAATTTTAAAAGGTGAAAAATCACACAGGCCATTACTCTATCTAAAACAAATCTTCGTTTTGCAAAATACTTCTGCATAAAAAAATTCAGTTAAAAGTAAAATTTTTATTTCCAAATTCTTTGTCTTACATCACCTACTTTCCTGTAAATATGTAGAGGGGGTAAGAAATACTTCAAACTAAGGAATATTGAAAAATGGAAGACAGTCCTTCTAAGATTTTAAACAAATTATCAATAGCAAGCAATGATTTGATTTTATAAAATTAATCTGCTAGTATCGAATAAGTAGCCATCATGTATATATCACCACGTTAAACTACATTCAATAATACTCAAGCATGCACATCATGACCTTAATGTATTATCTTTACTTTAAACCAATTGAATTATGATGTGCTTCAGTCTAGGTTTTTTTATTTTTCTTCTATTTGGGATTTGTTGGGATTTTTATATCTTTAAATTGGTAGCTTTCATCAAATTTGGAAAATTTTCACTTATTATTACTTCAAACATTTTTCTGTTTCTTCACCCTTTTAAGACTCCAAGTTGCTCCACAGCTCACTGATTCTTTCTTAATTTTTTCAGTCTTTTTTCTCTTTGTGTTTCGTTTTGAACAATTCTGTTGCTGTCTTTAAATACACTCATCTTCTACAATGTCTTAGCTCCCAACAATCCCAGCCTCTGTGTTTTTTCATCTCTAGAAGTTTGATTCAGGTCTCGTTTACATCTTCTATAAGGTACATCCTCATCTACCTCCTGAAATTGCAGTAGAGTACAGTTAGTTAGACTCTTAGAGACTCTCTTCTAATATCATTCAATTCTGGAAGCCAATACTGTTTACAAAAGGTCACAAATTGATATCCCATTTTTTAGATATGTGTATTATAAAAATTCAAAACTCTGAGAATTAAGGAAGAAAGGAAAGAATGTACATGAAACATGAAAGACAGAATTGGTTTTTGATATGACTCAGTTTCAATCCCCGGAGTAACAAGGAAACTGCATTGATATTCTTTTATCATAAAGAATTCATTTAAGGATGTTTATTAACTCTAACAGTCTTCTACCTGGCCTTTGAAACTATTAAAATAAACACTTTTATGACTATTGCAATTTGAAATATTATTTTGTCAAACTGTTAAACTTGAAGTTATAGCACAAGTGTTAATGAAGCATGAAAACTCTTCCAACCTAATTTGAAGTTGTAAGATTCTCATATTTTATAACAGTGTAATTTTTTTGTTTATATAATGTCAAAGAAAAGAGCATTTTCTTTGTCAGTATATACTCTATTGGATCAACAGCCTATTATAAATTCATGGGACAATTTGGAAATAGTAAATTGTTTCTAAATTATAATAGGGAAAATTAAATATTGTAGCCTTCAAAAGGGTCATTCATAATTCGGCAAACACTAATACTGTTGCTGACTTCCAACCTCAGAAATGCACATTTCCAGTAATATCAAATAAGAAGAGAGTTAGTTCTTGAGACAATAAAATATCTCTTTTCCTTACTGAAGCTATATTCTTGGAAGAATTGTGCTGTGGCATACACTCTCAATTAAGCAATAAAAGTTAAGCCCAGAGCAACATTTAAAATCTTATTAATACATCCATTTGTCTCCCAAATTTTAGATTCAGCATAAATCTAACAGAAGCATATGAATTTAAAATGTAACTTGAATAACATAACATGACCTATTTTCTTAGGCAAGTTGACCAGCACATTTGTAAGATGCTACTTTTAATTTGTCTCTTTAAAATAGACAACTTTTAAAGCTAAATGAAAAATAAAATTAAAAAATGATCTTGCTACACATTGAAACTACAGTTAATACAATTTGCTACTTTTTTAATGCCTAAAAAGTCTAAAATTAGAGCTGGGCTTGGGTAAATTTTGTAAGCTGTCCACTTTCATGTCAGTCTCATGGGCTTTTATGTGCTATAAAACAATAAAAGCAATGGGATGCTTTGTTGAGCTACGGTAAGACTCATAGGTGAGTATACTGTATATTTCAAGTAGATTTGTCTCTAGGCATCTAAATAAGAAACTTCAAGAGCTGCTCAAGTGTTCTGTGTAACACTAAATATTCAGAATTGAAAATAAATCAGCATGTGACAAAACCCACCTGAGAACTCCCTGCACCGACTTCTCATTCACTGTTTCAATGTCTTACATGTTTTGTTTCATTTTTTTCTCCTAGAACCCAACTGGTCTTTTTCTTAGCTCAGTGACCACCGAGGCAAAGAATAATAGGGATTTGTTTTTAAAAGTAAATGTTCACTGATGTGAATCTGACACCATAGGGCTCTGAAGAAAGGGCTAGTGTGGTTGCAAATGTAATTTATTTTTCCTTTTCTTCTGCAACACCCTCAGCCTTGTACATTGAAAGAAAGGGTTTCTAGATTGTAGAATATGCAGGAAATTTCTCTAGATAATTTTAAGCTGAATGAGATATTAAAATGTTCACAGCCACCACCCTCTGACTTGGTTTAGTCCTTAATAATAACCTAGCAACTGTTAGCAAGATTGTTTTTCAGTTTTCAATATGTTTACTTCCTACTATCTTATACTGCCATGATTATTATTAAAGCATACAATTTTTATTTAAATAGATTTTTATTAAAGCATACACTTTACATTTATGTAAACACATGATGTCCAGTTGAATTCCTCACGGCAATCTTGCCTTTGGGAATCTTTCTCAATTTACATGCAAGGTCAATTAATTTAGTAAGAGATCTATGATTCTTTTCTGCTTTGGAGTTAATGTGATTCTTCTTTTTCACAATGTACCAATCGGCTAGAAGCAACTTAGTCACTTTACCAAGATTAATGCCATAGCCTGAATGATAGTTTGGAGAATATATCTTCTTAGGGTTGCCCGCAATAAATTTCCT
>JAQIFY010002524.1:0-13265 GCA_028533085.1 Varecia variegata | reverse complement strand
AAAAAAAAAGAAGAACGAACAATTAGGGAAATAGGGGATTATGCAAAGCAAGCTAATATAAGAATTACTGTATCCCTGAGGAAGAAGAAGAAAAAACAATAAGCATGGAAAACCTATTTGAGAGAATAATAGAGAAAACATTCTCTGATATTGGTAGAGGTTTAACTATCCAGATACAAGATGGCCATCAGACACCTGGAATAGTCATAGCAGATAGGACAGCACCAAGACATAGTCATCAGCCTGACCAAATTCAAAGTGAAAGAGAAAATCCTACAAGCTGTGAGATGAAAGCAGCAAGTTACTTAAAAAGGAAAACCCATCAGACTAACAGCAGACCTCTCAACAAAAACTTTTCAAGCTAGAAGGGATTGGGGTCCCATATTTAATCTTCTTAAACAGAATAACAACAAGCCAGGGATTTTGTATCCTGCACAACTAAGTTTTATAAATGAAGGAGAAATAAAGTCTTTCCCAGACAAGCAAACACTAAGGGAATTTGTCACCACTAGATCTGATGACCTACAGGAGATGTTTCGAAGTGTACTACACATGAGAAAGAATTTGAATTTTGTTTTGAAAGACCACTGAAGAACTGACAGTTTTGAGCAAGGAATCATACTATATGATTGAATTGTCCATGGGTGAATAGGGTGTAGAAAGTATAGAGAGTGAGCAGGCAGAGTGTCAATGACATATGAAGATGGATTTGAAGTATACTGTTAACAGTGGAGTTGCAAAAACTGGTCAAATTTTCAATCTTTTGAAAGTAAAAAGGACTTGGTGATATTTGGATAGAAGTTATAAAGGAAGTAGAAGAATCAAGAGCAATACCTAGATTTAGGGAGAAATACCTGGGTGAGTTTTCATGCTGTTTATTGAGCTAAGAATGCATAGTTGAGGAAAGGGATTAGAAAAGAGTAAGAGGTTTATTTTGGACATATTGAGATGCCTCATAGATATCTAAGCAGTTAGATGGGCAGAACATGTATCCATGGATGTGGATGAAATGAACAAATGGAGAGGCAGGGAAGAAAAAACTCCTAGGGATTTCTTTTATTTAGCATTTTGGAAGATAAGCAGTGAACTGAAAACTTAGATGCAGAGAAAACAAGAAGAGTAGTATACTGGAAGCCAGTGTTTCTATAATGAAGTTTCTTTATTAATATATTATAGATTTTTATAATTGGGCTTCCTATACTAAGCAAATATTAAATTATTTCAGTATATTCAGAAGGAGAATAAACAGTAATATTCATAATAGCAGTAAATGGTTAAGTGTAACATAACAGTGTTAAGAATCTAAAGGCGGAATTATATATATACCAATTGTATAGCACATTGTAATTTTCTAAAAGTCTTTTAATATTTATTGTATCATTAGATTTCTCAACAACCTTAGGGTAAAGCAATTAATATCTTAATTTTACCCATGAGAAATTTAATGTTCATAAAGATGAAGTGCCTTGTCTGGATGAGAATAATAAATCAATAGAGTTCTTCCTTAGGTAATAGATAAGTTGAATCCCTTATGCAAGTTTAAAATAATGTTTTTACATGATATACTTTTTAAATGCTGTTTCTTTGGGACCAAGATACCACAAAACAAGAAACATTTTATATCTGTACAACATAAAGGGAAATCGGAAATTTTTAAAAGTTGTTTACTTAATTTGGGTAATATCACCCAGCATTTTCTAAAACATATTCTTTTTAAAAAATAAACTTAACCTTTTAGAACAGTTAGAGTTACAGAACAACATAAAAGATAATACAGAAAGTTTCTATGCCCTTGTACCCATTTTCCTCTATTATTAACATTTTAGAATAGTATTACATATTTCATGCAATTAGAGAGCAAATATTTTTAATTATGCTAAACTAAAGTCTATGTTTTATTTAGGTTTCCTTAGTTTTTAGCTAATGTTCACTTTCTAATATAGAATCTTATCCAGGGTACTACCTGGACTATTAACATGTCTTCGTAGGCTCTGCCTATCTGTGACAATTTGTCATACTTTGCTTGTTTTTGATGACCCAGACATACTTGAGGAGTACTAGTGCACTTGAGGCACTATGTTAAGCCCACATTTAATGAGTGAGGAATTATGGTCTACCTCCTTGAGGGTAGAGTATCTACATAAATTGTTTGGGATTTTTTTCCCTTCTCTTCCATTTATTTATTTGTTTATAACAGTGTGGGCTCATTGATATTTATTTTATACTTTGGGTTACAATGAAATGTTACTGTGTTTTGATCTCAAATTATTTCAGCTTTGTATATAGGATACTCTTTCAATTGGATCCTTTATAGCTTTGACCTACCTGCAACTTGTATGTGCTTTTTTTTTTGGAGGGTTGCACTTAATTTTTGGCACTATAATATGCTACAGGCACATCTTGTATATTTCCTCTACCAGTACTATTGTCAGCCATTTTCCAAGGAGTTCATTTTCCTTTTATAGGAAAATTATTAATTGGATCAGACTACCCTCCTCCCATTGCTTATCTGTAATCTTCCTCTACAACAGGGAGATAATCTGTCTCCCACCACCCAACATCAATTTATGCCACTGTTTTATTCTTATTTTACATTAATTTTATTTAAGACTTCAAAAAATGTTACTGATAAAGAAAACTATCATTCTCTGAAACAAAAGGTCAAGAATGGATAAAATCATTTTAAGCATAAGGTGGATAAACCAGATTATGATATTAAGCATGTAGGCTGTATTTGAATATTTGAATGTGCACTCATACTCACTTTGGGATTCAGTTTCCATTTGCATCTATGAGTATGCAAAGTTTTATCATATATTATTATTTCAACAGTACACATATTAACTGAATCTCTTTCATACATAGTGGACTATATAGTATTTTTTTTTTACTGTGGGTATAATTTCTTGTTATATAAAACTATTTGCAAGTATCAATAAAAACCGAAAACAGATAACCACAAATCAAGTCCACTTTCTTGAAAATTTGAATTTGAATTCACAAATACTTTGGTCACAATGACACATATCCTGTACACAACATATTCAGAATTATATTTCACTTCTATCAGTAATTCAAATTTCTGTGGAGGCCAGTTGAGGTGGCTCACGCCTATAATCCTAGCACTTTGAGAAGACAAGGAGGGAGGATCGCTTGAGGTCAGGAGTTCGAGACCAGCCTGAACAACAGCGAGACCCCATCTCTACTAAAAATAGAAAAGATTAGCTGGGCATGGTGGTGTGCACTGTAGTCCTAGTTACTACAGGAGGCTGAGGCAGGAGGATCGCTTGAGCCCAGAGTTTGAGGTTTCTGTGAGCTAGGGTGATGCCACAGCACTCTAGCCTGAGGAAAGAGGGAGAGTGTCTCAAAAAAAAAAAAAAAATTCTATAGAAATATAAAGATATGTAGGGACCATTTTCCCACATGTTCCTCTGTTGATTTGCAGTAAAGTGTTTACTTGTCAAATGTATAAGGACTGAACATGTTCAGATTTGGTATATATGCTACTGATATATGTATTTTCTTCTTATTAAATAATACAAATAATTGACAAGATAGTTTGACATAAGAACGCATGAACAAAGAAACTAACCAGATAACAAACATTTACTTCCTCTTATGCTTTGAAAGTTGTTTAAGATTTGACAGATGTGACGGTCATGAAAAATGCAGTGTACAAAATTCTAAGTAATAGCTTTAGAAAGTAGCTTCCACACATCCTTTCAAATGAATACTTGTTTACCTCTTGGTTTTTTATATCCAAGTTTCTCTCATATATTTTTGACATTTACCGTCATTTTTTATCTAATTCTTTTCTTGTGTCATACTTTATTGCAGCTGTAAAAATTCACTCTTGCATTGATGTTTATGCAATAAAAATTATTTCTTGGTTCAGGGGGAAAAAAAGCCCATGCTAATTCTATTTAAGTCCAATTTCTGAAAAAAATAGTATGTGGAAAATACCCACTCTTTTCTATTTTGTGGAAATCATATGAAATACAGGTAGACAATTGAGTTAGAGTTCCATCACAATTCCACCAATGAACAAAATGATTTATGCAATGCATTCAAGAAAAGAAATGTTCAGCCTCAATAAGGCTATAATTAATGATTTTTCAACAGTATTCAGAGGGGTATATGGCAAATAAAATGTGTATATATACACACAACTAGTATATGTTCTCCATTTAAAAATTGATGTTCTTAATAATTATTGTAGAACTTTTATGATACCAAAGGAACTATTGGCTGACACAAGTTTTCTGGTAAGATTGATAACATTTGTGAGATGCATTTCTGGACATTATTAACACTTCTAAAGGGAAAGTATCATCACATTGCTTTCAAGAATCACTCAATCATTTGTCTTTCTTTGCCTACACCATTCCCCCAAAATTATTTAAATTATTTCCCTCATAAAAAAAAAGAAAAACAGTTAGTTGAAAGCAATTTAGAAAAAAGTGTCAATTGCTTAAATGTCTAAAATTACCCACTGGTAAAAATTATAGCTTTGGGACAAGAATTTACAAATATATGCAGTAAGGATGAAAAAGCAATATTTGTAAGAAACAATTCAGAACTATTTATGTTAACGTTCATTCTGGATTGAATTCCAACCTAGATCACACTCCATTCAGGGCACAAAAACCACATAATAAAGAGAATTTAATATAAAGGATTATTAGGTAGGCATTGACTATATTTAAAGGACAAAGAGAAAACACTAAGGTGTCATAGAATTATCAACTGAAAGAAGCTGATACTCCTTCTGGAACTAGGGGAACAAAGCGACTTTATTTGAAATTATTAAAAGTTGTAAGACTGAAGGAAGGTACTTGCAGACTGACACTCAGACATCAAGTAAGAGAAGCTTCTCAGCTGATGCTCTTGTCTTTGAGTACAAAGGAGACAAGAGAATTCAGACCTCTGAGAGAAACACTGGCCAGCTGAGGATGGTTATGATGGGAAGGCAAAAGGAGCTGCTTCTTTGAGTACTGGAAAAACTAAAAGTGGGTTCAAGTTTTATTATTAAGACATAATATCGCTGTTAGAAGAAAGAATTCCTGGGGTGGTGTTCATAGGAGCAGGAACAAAGAGGCTACATAGGAACAAGAAAAAAATGGAAAGAGTAGGTCCTTCTTCCTCCTCCAGCCTTCTAGTTTTTCTCTATGACTACTATTGGCTAAATTTTATAAAGTGACAGCTGTCTCAGCAGAAATGTGGATTGTAGTATCTTAGCCCTAACAGCCCAAACTAGTCTTTAGAGGGGCAGCTTTGATGATGACAGACAATAAATAAATAACTGGCAAAGTCTACCCTTTTGGTTACTAAGGACCTGTGCCCACACTTATACATATATTTTAACATCCTTACAACAACAAAAACAACTTTAATATTTCACTAACAATATGTGCAAATATCTTTTATATTAATGGTCAACAACAAAAAAATTTCTACAAAGAGCCAGGTAGTAAATGCTAATAATTCTGGAGAATAGTGTCATTTAAAGGAATCAACACTGTTCTTTGACTGACTTGGAACTCATCAAAAATAAAGCCTTAGTGAAGGAAAGTCCAAATGGTTAACACAATGCATGTCCACTGTACCCTGTCCGCTATGGTTCACTGAATAAACTATGAAATCAGTCACTTTTCCACCTGATTTTTGAAGACTCCTCTCCCATGGATGCCCTTATGTAGGCATTTACATGAGACTCAAATATCTTCATACTCTGTGTCCATTATCACAGGTACATCCACATAGAGATTTTTGCATAATTCTTTGTCTTCAATCTCCCCATTTAATTTTTTCCAAATCCTTGACAACTGATGGGATTTTGATGAATCCCTGGAGAAGTGAAGTGGCTCGGAACTTTAAAAAGCTAACGCCTGGATTCCACCCCAAAAATCTTTAGTTAACTGGTCTGGGGCGCCACCTGCACTGGGAGGGTTTTTTAATCTGGAGTGGAGTTTGATAACTGTTGTTTATCAAACAAGGGACAGTCACTCGGTTCCTCAGCTCCTCTTTCCAAAGCTAAACGAAGCTAAGATGTTCAAAATAAAGTTGATCCTCATTGTTCAAAAAAATAAATAAAATAAATAAAATAAATTGTGTGTTGTTTTTGAACATCTCTTGACCAAAATAAAGGAAAAATCAAAATGCACTGCTAAAATTCTATCCACTATAAGAATTTTCTTCACTAATGCTCTTGAGGGTTATTGCATGCCTCATGAATGAGGCTGCAGCGCTGCAGCTCTCCACTTCCGGGTTGTACCCACATATATTACAGGTAGAGTCAATTGTAAGATAGCCCAAAGTTAGTTGTGTTGTTGTTGTTCTTTTTATTTTTCCTTTGCATTCAGCTGGACATCAATAACTCTTCATGATGCCACAGTGTGGATTAAAGTAAAGCAACAGGTGTAGCTGTCAAGGGAATCTAAACAACTTTCTTTTGTAATGTATTGTGCCTTCAAGGCCTTTTATAGGATGATTGTTTATATATAATTTCTGTTTGATGATAATTTGTTACGGCACATGCTTAAAATTATTGCTTGGTGAGTCAAATATTATCTGACTCATGAATGACACCTCAGGTTTCTTGATGAAATAATAGGTCATTTTAATATTCATCTCTCCCAGGATCCAGTAGCAAGCTGGAGGTTGTTTCTCAAAAGGAAAAGAGTTATTTGAAGAAGCTGGCATGAGTGTTTTCTAAAACCATAGAGAACTACACTACAATTACCTCATTGTTATTTTCCGGAGGCTCGATTTGCTACAGACACTTCAAGTATCATTACAGTGGAAAGCCAAAACAGTTTGCACTGCAGACTTGCCTTGCTGCACACTTCCTTTGCTTTGTTGTTCTGTTTCTCCCTCTATGCTTGAAAGTTTCAGATTTACTTGCCAAATAGTCCACAGTGGTACATGCATATGTAATATATATTGCTTCTTAATCCAAAAAGACTTATCAAGCAGCGAGCCTCTATTTTACTGGTAGTTGGTGCAAGATGCAGCACCTTATCACATGCTTGAGACAATTAGACCCCTGGTACTTTACTGGGATTATGAATTATAAAAAACTGGCACAGAATTTTTTTAGTTTGGTGAGGTAGGATTAAATATGTTTCCATTACTCAGAATGCAAACCACATCAACCTTACTTTTTTTGTTTTCCTCTGGTAGTATTGAGATTTGGAAAATTGCATGTCTAAAAATCAATTATGATATAATTAAGAAAGTCAAATTATATATTTTTGTGGCATAAAAATTACATATTACATAAACTAAGAACATTATCTTTTTTTAAAATTAAATTAAGACTATTTCTTTAAATTTAGTTCTTTTGTAGACTTTGTATAGTCACTTTTACTTTAAAGTATTATGGGGACTCTACATGTTCCTTGATTTATATGGCTTCACATGTAAAAATAATGTATTTATATAATAAAAATGTCTCAAAACTCCTTTTGTTCTTGAGCTTACACTATTTATAAAATAAATTAATGATCTCTAGAAATCTACTATTTGGGGGGGAAATTGCCACAAATAAAATAATTAGAAAAGACCATTTCATATGTGCACACCCTTTTATTTTCCTTTATAACACTACGATTTTTGTTTACAAAACACTGCCTTCAACCAGCAGTGAAAACCGTTAACTAATCGATAATTTTTCAACTCCTCTCAAACACAAACCTAGTTTATGAATCCATTTTATTTTAAGTGAGTAACTAACTGTCTATTTTGGCAACATGTCTCTATTATTTATTCTCCATAACTGACACACGGAATATAGTACCTGCTTAGTACTTATTTAGATGCATGGATGAATGAAAGGATGCTTGCTATTTATGGGATGGCTCATTAAGAATAATTTATAATAGCACAGAAAAAAATAAGGTAGAAAACAACAAAGATACAATAATAGTTATTAAAGTAAATTTTAAAACAAAGAAAATAAAAATAAGTCTGTTAAAGGAAGTTTGAAATCCCTGGAGTAAGTATTATGTTTTTTTTAAGGAGCATTGCATATATCTATGGTAGAATTAACTAACATATACAAAAAATACAAACTCTCCACAAAAGTGAAAGTTGATAGATTATGGCATATCCTCACAAACCTGGATATGGTGGTAAGGAAAGCCTCTGAGAGCACAGATTTCCTTCACTCATTACTTTATAATAACACCCATGGAGGGCTGTGTGTGGCTGTCATGGATCCCTGGGACTTGATGATAAATTAACTTTAGTATTACTGGACGATGTTTCACTTTCCTAGAGTAAGTGTTGGCAAACTTACCGGAGGCCAAGGTATTAAATATTTTAGACATTCTGGGCTATAAGGTTCTTTTGTGACTATTCAGCTTTGCTTTTAGAACACACGAGCGGCTATAGACAATACGTAAGTGAATGTGTGACAATGTTCTGATAAAGCTTCATTTACAAAAACAAGTGACCGACCAGATTTGGCCCGTTGGGCTATAGTTTCCCAAGGCTTGTCTGAGATGATCTACTGGATAGTCAGTCATGAGTGTAATTTTTACAGCTCAGAATAGTTCTGAATTTCTCTATTATGTATTTAACAAATGTATCTTCAACATAAAATATATAAGCATTAAAAATTAAAAAAATATGTGCAGTTATATGCTATTTTATGATGAAATCAGGTATTATAAAAGAAATAATATTACATATTTCTTTATATACACATCATCTTTTGTGATCACCTCTGGTTTCTCCAGAATAATTTAGTAACATTTTTATTCATCTATTACATTCACCCTGCATTGATCTACAAAACCACTAAAGGTAGTTTCATTTATATTTTTAACATGGGCATATTGAATAATGCTTAAAATCCTGAAATTTGAAAGCTATAAGATATAGATTCAAGCAGCTGTTTTGTCTCATACAAGCTGTGTGACTTTAGTCAAATTATTTAAATGTTTTAAGACCCATAATCCCTATAATGGGGATTATAGCAAGACCTATGTTGTAGGACTGCATGAGAATTCAGTGAAATAAACTGTGTGTGAAATGTGAAGCACTATACCAGCCTCACGGTAAATACTCAGTACATAGTAACTATTGTACTTAAAGTCTGTTAGAAGAAGCTAGAAAAATATTTTTAAAGGAGTAAGTTTCTGCTTTTGTTTTTATAGTGAGATTGTTTGGAGAAATGATCTAGGAGATGGAAAGGTTACTTTTTTTTTCATCTTTATCTCTCTCAATTGTCAGGCAATTTCAAGAATGTGCCATATAGTTTATTCTCAAATACTTGGAGAAAGGCAGGCCTATATAACTTGAATATAAATTTTATATTTGTCACAGCCTTAATACAGACTCCCTTATAGTTATACCAAGAAAGCACCATTTCTAATTTCTTATTGAATTTAATAATTACATGGTCTTAATAAGCCAGTCCCATTAAAAGTACGAAGTATCATACACTTGATTTAATACACTAACATATGCAGCTCCTCTCCTAGGCTTTCAAACTCACCTATACATATTCCTGCAATCCAAGCTTTGCAATTTTACACATACTGGTTGATTTGTGCAAATCCCTGCTATATCCTGTAATATAGATATTTGTGTGAATAATTCCATTTCCTGTTTTTCCTCCTGCCACCTGGGTTACTGTTATCTAGTTGTTAGGTAAACTTTATTTTCTTCTTTTTTCAAGAAGATTACTGAGTCAGATATATTCATTCAAAAATCATTCCTACACATTTATTACTGTTTTTTATTCTCCTTTGTGCTTTTTTCAATGACAAATCTACAGACAATTCTTTTATTATTTTTTCTCTTGGAGCCAAAACCATATATAAGAACATCATCCTATAAAATTTTGTAAGCCTTTATGTATTTATTTATTTTTCATTTTGGAAAGCAAGGGTTTATGCTGATTAGAAATACTATGTAACAGAAATCTCAAATAAAGGGTCAGGCTGGGAATACACTCTAAATTCATATGTTTCTGATTAGGGTTAAAAATTAGAAGGTCATTCCAAGCGAAGATCATGACAAATTATCTGGGAAAACAATATCTCCTCTCTCCTTAACCAAGAATTAGAAAGCTTAAACTTCTGGTGACAAAAATCTAAACCCTTAAAACTGGTTATATAAAAAGAGCTCACTCTGAGATAAAAACTTAAATCTAACAATTTTCATCTGATGCCAGAAGTTGAGGACAGAAAAGGACAATTTTTCACTTAATTGTGTTCACTGCTCATATTTCTCCCCAGGTTATGTATAAAGAGTTTACTAAATTGTTGTAAAAAGTCTGCAGAGAAAGAGTTCAATATCACAAGGCTCCATTTGAGGAGATGGAGAAATTTATCAAATCCAACTCCAGAGAATTTGGGGGCTAAGGTATTTAAAGGCAGTGTGGTAAAGAAAGAGCTAGGGAATTGGGTCTGCTGATTGGGTCTGGTTGAACTGAATACAGTTGGCAAATAGACATTGTCTTCTTGGCTGAGACAATTTCTGGGTAGAGGGTCTCAGGACCTGTTGAGTCAGTTCCCACATATGGCCATTGGTCCAGTTGACATAAGTTGGTCCCCTAAATGCAGAATCTGAAAGATATCTCAAAGAACAGTCTTAGGTTTTGCAATAGTGATATTATTAATATCTATAGAAGCAAATGGGGCAGTCACAAATCTTGTATCAGTCAAGGACACGTGCCTCTTAGGCAGCAAGCATTTACAGGAAGGCAAGCTAGAAAACAATGGTTGGTTAAATTTTAGCTATGTTTATCCTTCTGTAGATATCAGACTTTTATCAAAGTTCTTTCCTTATGGCCTTAAATTACCTTAATACAGATGATTTCACTATATAGTTGACTGCATTTGTTGTGTAGGCTTGGAAGGCTTATCGTTACTTCTGTCTCCATGTCGTTGGTCAAAGCAAGTCACATGGGCAGCGTCAGGGTGTGGATTCTGAGTATTGCAAGGAATTAGGCCAATAATTAAGCTAATGATATGTCAAAATTGATAGAAGCATCCACACAATGATGTCCTTAAGAGGATCAAAATATGGTTTCTGTGGCTAGTATCCCTGGAGAAAAAACTGGACGCTAGAACTCATGCAGATTGTGAAAACAGGGCATTGTGAAAACATTTACAATAAAAATATCTAGATTTTTTATAAGTGATAATGTCAAAAACTAAGACATAAAATTATATATATTATGCTATATAATATATAAATATATTTAACTTTTCTTCATATTTATATTATAGAAATATATATTTATTTTTAATGTTACTATTATGTTACATTGACCTCAGACTGATATTACCTATAGATTCTTGGAATATGTGTGTGTGTGTGTCTTGTTGGTTTGCTAACTACTGTATCCTCAGGTCTTAGAATGGTGCCCGAACTATAGTTGGCCATAGTTGGCACTCAATAAATATTTACTGAGTGATATATTTATGAACTTAATATACTTTTATTTATATAAGGACCCAAAACATCTTTAAATATATCACTTTATATGTTACAACAGATAGTATGTCACCAGGTTTTCCAGCACATTGTCCCTTAACTATGCCTGGTGTTTTTAAAACCCACAGGCCTACTTCAGTTATAGATCATATTTTCTCATTTCCACTACTGCAAATCTCCTTTCTATTTTACCTTCCTTTAATATATACTCTATCTAAATAAAGTAGCATAAATCATTTTATACTATTAATTGAGATCATAAATTTTTCTTATCCACAAACTACATCTGTATATCTATGTGTATGTGTAGCTATTATCTCTTTTTATCTATTAATTTATCATCATTTCCAGTTTACCACTTCCAGTATAATTATTTTAAAAAACTTCTAATGCCAGTTACTGATGCCCACATACATCTGTTCCTTTTTAAATTAGGTTAACTTTTGCCAGATCTTGACTATTTTTTAAAATTACAACAACTTAGCAATGGGAGAAGAACTGTAAAAATATATGTTATATTTATGTTACATAGTACTTCCCGTAGTGCAACTGGTATACAGCTAGAAGCCTCAGGATATCTGCTGTTGAAAGAATGTAGCATTTTGAAAGCAAAATCTTAATCAGTTTGTACTCAGGGGACACTTGTAATTAGTCCAAAAATAGCAGTTAAGACATTATAATTGATCTTCAGTGCTTTGGGACTTATAACATTTGGCTATTGTATGTAATGTTGGGTTTGGAACTTGAAGCATAAAATAATATGAAGATAAACAGTGAAACATAGGGAGGAAATTTAATTTGTGAAATACATAAAATTTCTTTAGAATCTTAAGATCAACATGAAAGATCCAAAAATGCATAAATTGATGATACATCATTATATCTGGTTCACATAAAAAAAGTTAAAACACATTTAGAAATGTTCAAACAAAAAAAGTAAGCTTTCTTACAAAGACTAGTGGACATCATGAGAACAAGGAACTTTTCATATCAATTGTGGGTTTTGAATTATTTTAAACATTTATGAATATATAATAGTTATGTATATTTATAGTATACATGCAATATTTTGAGATAAGCACATAATGTGTAATAATCAAATTTTGGTAAATGGGATATCCATCACCTCCAACATTTATCATTATTTTATGTTGGGAACATTCCATATCTATGCTTCTAGTTATTTTGAAATATACAAAAAAATATTGTTAAGTATAGCTGCCCTAGTGTGCTACTAAACACTAGATCTTATTCCTTTTATCTCACTGTATTTTTGTACCTATTAAGCAACCTCTCTTTATCCTCCCTCTCCCCTGCCCTTCGCAACCTCTGATAACCACTATTCTATTCACTACCTCCATGAGATCAACTTTTTTAGCTCCCACATATGACTAAGAGCATGCAACATTTGTCTTTCTGTGCCTGGCTTATTTCATTTAACATAATTTCCCCTCATTCCATCCATGTTATTGCAAATGACAGGATTTCATTCTTTTTTAGGACCAAATAATATTCCATTGTGCATGTGTGTGTGCATTTTTTTTTATCCATTCCTCCATTGATGATCACTTAAGTTGATTTCATATCTTGGCCATTGTGAATAGTTCTGCATAAACATAGAAGTACAGAGTTCAGATATCTCTACGATATACATATTTCCATTCTTTTGAATATGTACCCAGCGGTGGGATTGCTGGATCATATGGCAGTTTTATTTTTAGTTTTTTGACAAACCTCCATACTGTTTACCATAGTGGCTATACCAATTTACACTCCTGCCAACAGTGCATGAGTGTTCCCCTTTTTCCACATTC
>JAQIFY010002523.1:0-13265 GCA_028533085.1 Varecia variegata | reverse complement strand
CAAAGCGAGACTCTGTCTCAAAAAAAAAAAAAAAATAATAAGTTAACATCCCCACCCTTTTTGTATTTGTATTAGTAGTAAATGATTCAAAAGGTACAAAAGGAAACACAATGGAAAGTAAGCCTCCTTCCACCCTTGTTTCCCCTTATGCTAGAGACAGTCATTTTTTTTTTTTTTTTTGAGACAGAGTCTCGCTTTCTTGCCCGGGCTAGAGTGCTGTGTGCATCAGCCTAGCTCACAGCAACCTCAAACTCCTGGGCTTAAGCGATCCTACTGCCTCAGCCTCCCGAGTAGCTGGGACTACAGGCATGCACCACCATGCCCGGCTAATTTTTTATATATATATTTTTAGTTGGCCAGATAACTTCTTTCTATTTTTAGTAGAGACGGAGTCTCGCTCTTGCTCAGGCTGGTCTTGAACTCCTGAGCTCAAACAATCCGCCCGCCTCGGCCTCCCAAGTGCTAGGATTACAGGCGTGAGCCACCGCACCCGGCCCAGAGACAGTCATTAATTCCAGTTTCTTGAGTATCCTTCTGGAGATTTTTGCATGTACAAGGATATATACATATGAATTTGTTCTTGCCTAAATGGCACTCTATGCCATTCTGTACCTTCCAGAACCACTTGTTAATTTTATCATCTGGGCTGGGTATGGTGGCGCACGCCTGTAATCCTAGCACTCTGGGAGGCTGAGGCTCAAAGATTGCTTGAGCTCAGGAGTTCAAGACCAGCCTGAGGAAGAGTGAGACCCGGTCTCTACTAAAAATAGAAAAAATTAGCTAGGCAACTAAAAACAGAAAAAATTAGCTGGGTGTGGTGACACGTGCCTGTAGTCCCCAGTACTCAGGAGGCTGAGGCAGGAGGATTGCTTGAGCCCAGGAGTTTGAGGTTGCTGTGAGCTAGGCTGACGCCACGGCACTCACTCTAGCCCGGGCAACAGAGTGAGACTCTGTCTCAAAAAAAAAAAAAAATTATCATCTGGGCTGGTTTGCACTAGGAGGATGGATAAAATGGGACAGATATAATATGGGACAGATGACTCCATATTATAAATTTGGGATCGCTAATTTTTTCCTTTGGTGCTTGGGGCACAAATTGGGCTGCCTTCAGAGAGTCACCTCCCCATGCTGGGGAGCGAGGAGGATTGTTCCAGAGGCCTTTGGCTTTTCCAGCAGTGCGCTGTTTGAAACAGGCACAGCTGTGACCTGCACTGGGAAGGAATGCGATGGCGCTGCCCCTAGGTACAGCTCGGGTCTGGCCCTTGACTGTGGCTGCCTATTGGAATCACCTGGGGAGCTTTTCAGTCAGGTCCCAGCCCAGAATAACTGTGTCGGAATCTCCGGGCTGGGCCCTGGGCCTCAGCACTGTTCGTAAGGCTCCCCAGGTGATCCTA
This sequence comes from Varecia variegata, assembly GCA_028533085.1. Taxonomy (NCBI): domain Eukaryota; kingdom Metazoa; phylum Chordata; class Mammalia; order Primates; family Lemuridae; genus Varecia; species Varecia variegata. The sequence continues at coordinate 11,871 of JAQIFY010002523.1, read as the reverse complement.
ACGTGCAGCCTGTGCAGCTACTACGTTAGAACACACGGAGGACAGAGCTTGGGACTAGGAACATGGAGACGTGGTTTCCTGCTTTGAGCTTCCAGCTCTGTGATCTCAGACAAGTCACATGATCCCTGTGGACCTCAATGTCCACCTCTCTGAGCCAGAGCCAATAATACCCACTGCCTTGCATACCTCACAGGATTGTAATGAGGATCAAATGCGTAAGCGCCCTGGGAACTGTGAGACATTGTCTAATAGGAGGGATAATCATATCAGGTGCATTGTCTCGGGTTACTCCGATCAGCTTGACTTAGCTGCAAGTACTGCTCAGGCTCTGCCAGGGACTTTCTGTTTTACCTTTGGACAGGTAGACATCCTAGTATGTGGGCTGGGGCCGGTTTATTCTAGAGGCTGTCTGCCTCCTGTACCGCCCCTGGCAGCTGAGCCATCTGTCTCTCCTTTTCGGGGATCCAAGAAAGCTGGGTTCCTCCTAAGTTACAGTGATTGCCAGCCAGGGTGGCACAGCCCCTCAGGGAAGCTCATCAGAACCTTGGAGGCACCTGTGCAGTTTGAGAAAGCACAGTCAATAGTACACTTGCATATCTGCAAAATGGTGGGGAGGGATAGGGCAAGAAAACTACCCTGATTGCTTCCCAAAAACAAAGCTCATAAAGTAAAGCTCAACCATCTTCCCCAAAGTCGTATTTCCTGCAGACTCCTGCAAAGATTGGAGAGCGCAGAGTACCGGCTTAAGAGAGAAAGGAAAAGAAGAAGTGGGACAGGTGATTGCTATGTTTGTTCAGGGAGGGAGGGTTTAAAAGGGGCGAGAAACACCTCACCAGAGCCCCTTGCTCTCAGGTAGGATGCTCTCCTGCAAGTAGAGGAACCCAGGAACCCAGACAGCGGGGACCCTGCCTGCAGAAGCTCCCAGTTCGCCTCTTGTGTACCTTACGCTCAGACCTTGCTCTGCTCATCTCACCGTCGCTCCTGACCCCTCTTCTCTCAGGGCCCCACATTGGTGAAGACTTCCACCCTGTCCCCCTGGGGCTGCCTGTCCTGGCATTGTCCCCTGGTCCTCTCTGGGAGAAAAAGCCTCAAGCTGTGCTGTCTTCAGTTCTTTTCCACCGAGGACATCCATATTTTTAGAGTTTGCAGAATAAACATACTGCATTTCTTAGATAAAAACTGTTTTCCGTTTTAGTCAAAGATTCATTACTCATTATTGCAGGGTCATCATACGTCACCTTCGCACTTTCCTGACTCTCCCCACTGTCAAAACCTCTTGCCTGCTATGATACATCAGGGCCTGTAACACTTGTCACCTTCTAACATGCTATATAATTTGCTTAGCTATTATGTTTCCTGTTAGTCATCTGTCTCCCAAGTCCGAGTGGCTCACTGATGTCTGGTAGAGTGAGCTGGTACATAGTAGGTGCTCAGTAAGTATTTGTTGAAAGAATGCATAAAAACGCACATACCTTTGGCCATTAGGCTGTGAGCTTCATGAGGTAGGAACGATACCCGTCTTATTCACCACATATACTCAGTGCACAGCACAGGGCCTACCATAAGTAGGTACTTCATAAATATGTTCATATGGTAGCTCCACCTACCATTTCTAGGAATTTGTCCTATAGATAGGCTCTCTCAGTGAAATATGCATGTGGATATTAATTGCAGCATTTTTGCAAAAGCAAAACTACTGGAGACCAAGACCTCCCTCACTAGAAGGCATGGATTAAGTAAATTTGTACTCCAAACAGTAGGCAGCTGTTCAAACAAATGAGGTAGGTCTACGCATACTGATTCAGAAAGGTTTCAAGTTATATTGTTAAATGAAGAAAGCAGAGCTTAAGAAATCAAGGTGCAGAACAGTAGAATCCTAAATATTTAAAACAAAATGAAATATGTTTGTACCCATTTAATTTTAAAAAGTATTTAACAGTGGTTACCTCTGGGGAGTGGAGGGAAGACTTTAAATTTTATATCCTTTTTTTTTTAAGTTAAAAAAAGATAAATAATCCTCCCAATCAAAGCATAGGATCAATTTTAGGCACCCATTGTTTGCACTGCTAGATGACATAATTATAATCTAAAGCACAAAATGATGCCATTTCAGTTAGTTTCAAGATGCCCATTCTTACCCACATAGGTGCTCACTCAGGGGCACCCCTTTCCTAAGTGGGAACTACTAGGGTGACTCTCCCGTTATCAATGATCACATTTACCCCAATTCTAGCCAGACCTCCAACACTCTAAAAATCATATCTCCATTGTATAAATGAGCAGAGCACAGGGGACCATATAGGTTTGGGGGAAGCGTGGGTGGGAGCCCTGGGCAGAAGACCAGGATGCAGAGCAGTGGGCAGGGGAGGCCAGCTGTGTGCTCCACCCTCTCTGCTGGGCCCCACTTCCTCCTGTGGCCCAGATTTATGCTGATGAGCCCTGGTTGGGCAGGGGACTTATGGTCACCAGGTCTCTTCAAGGTGAGGATTCCACAATTCCACTGTAGTTTTCCCCACTGCCCTGTGGCCTGTCCCATCTACTGCTCCCTCCTTTCTCTGAGAAGGTGTTTCCAAGAACCCAGATGCCTCTTCCTTCCTTCCACTCCCCAGTGACTTTTGCCTGATCAGAGATGGGACTGTTGGGTCGGAGCATGTGCACACAAGTATGAAAACAGCCAAAGAAGACACAGCATGTTCAATGACCTGTGAACTTTTTATTGGTATAAGGGTACTCTGGTCCTACTGCCTCAATGCCTCAGAACTTTGGTGTCGTTGGTCTCAGACACCACTTTGCCGTCCACTATCCTGCGGGTCATGGTCTTTTGGATGGTTTGCATGGAGTTGCTGCTGTCCAGGGCGTCACCAAGACTGTAACAACAGAAGACCAAGCCCCAGTTACAAATAGCCCCACAGAGTAGAAGGGAGACAAGAAGTGTGGGTAGAGGCAAAAAGCCTCCTGGCCTCTACCTTTATCTCCAAATTCCTCCCGGCCACTTCCTCCCGAAAAGGCCAAACTACATTTGTACCCTAAGTACAGCTAGGGGCAATACTTAGTTCATTCTCTTCTCATGGGAGGGAACTCTGGAACTGTTACCCCCTTGAAGACATAGGGGCACCCACAGAGCAGCCGCCCATTGCTCAGGGGATGCCAATGAACAGCAGCATCTGGGGGCTTCTGCAAGCTCAGGCTTTAAGGAGAAGTGATCTGGGACCCCGGCATGGGTGGCCAGGAGAGCCCCACTCACTTGAAGTCTTCCCCGTCTTCCAGCAGGCGGCGGTAGGTGGCAATCTCAGCCTCCAGCTTGACCTTGATGTTCAACAGGGCCTCATACTCCTGGGCCTGGCGCTGCCCCTCTGCCCGGGTCTGTGCCAGCTCAGACTCCAGGTGCAGCAGGACCCCGTTGAGCTGCTCCATCTGCATGGCGTAGCGGGCCTCCACCTCCCTCAGGCTGTTCTCTAAGTTGGCCTTCTGCAGGGGCACAGGGAGGAGGGTTGGGGTGAGTCCACAGTCCCAGGACTGCTCATCCCTTGACACTGTGTGACTTTTTTGAGCAGCTCCTGTGTTCCAAGTACTAGAGTAAGGGTAGGAGCAGTGGGAAACGACTCTTTCTGGGCTAAAGGAACTCATGATGGAAGGGCTAGGATTTGGGCTGAGACAGGGTTGGGCCTGAGACCACCAGACAGAGGTCAGGGGCCCAAAGGAGCTGGGGCAGGTGACGTGAGGGTGCTCACCACATTTCTCATGGAGTCCAGGTCGATCTCCAAGGACTGGACTGTACGTCTCAGCTCCGTGAGTGTCATCTCCGCAGCGTCGACCTCAGCGGACTGTGAGGTGACCACTGTGGTTCTCTCCTCAATCTGCAGGGTGGGTATGGTCCATCAGGCCCCTCCTTCCCCACCTGCTTCCCTCCCACGTGCTGGCAGCCATCCCTTCCCCTCACACACCTGCTGGGACCAGTACTTGTCCAGCTCCTCTCGGTTCTTCCGAGCCAGCTCGTCATACTGGGCCCGGATGTCCGCCATGATCTTGCTGAGGTCCTGGGATTTGGGGGCGTCTACCTCCACGGTCAACCCAGAGCTGGCAATCTGGGCTTGTAGGCCTTTCACTTCCTAAAGGAGACAGAGGCAAAAGAGAGGAGGGCTCAGGGTCAGAGCTCTAACAAGGCCCTTCATCTGTAATTGACTCCCTAGGAGGCCTACAGGATCAGCTGGAGAAGAGACCAGAGGAAATTCCTGGCTTGCACTCTGGGCAATGGCAGCTCTGGGCTTTCTACTCCAGATGGATAGAAATGCCACCCACTCAACTGCTGGTGCCTGTCACTCACAGGTGGTTTCTCTCTCCTCACTTCACCTTGTCCCACCATCCAGCCTCGTCCACAAACCTGCTCCTTATACCTTGTTCTAGACAGCTCCGCCAGCTCCACCTGTTCCCATTCCCCATCACCCCCAGCTCCTAGTGCTAGCTGCTTCTACCTTTGTCCTCACCTCCTTCTCTGCCCCATATCATCTTGACCTGATTGCACTGTAATTTAGGTGAGCAACAGAATGTATGTGGCCCACTGTGTATGCTCTTCATCATAACAGTCTGTTAAGGAAGAGCCCAGGCTGGTAGCTCTAAACTTCCCTGCAAGGCTATTTGCAAGTGGCCTGCCCCATCTATTCCCCCACCCAGACTTGTCTTGGCCCGCTTGTGCCTGGCCAGTGGCCCCTGCTTGCCTCCTCCTGGTTCTTCTTCATGAAGACCAGCTCCTCCTTGAGAGCCTCGATTTCTGTCTCCAGCTGCAGCCGAGTGATATTGGTGTCATCAATGACCTTGCGGAGCCCATGGATGTCGCTCTCCACAGACTGGCGCATAGCCAGCTCTGTCTCATACCTGTGGGAATGGAGGAGATCAGAGGAGCCCAGATACAGAACCTTCTCAACCCATGCCACCCCCTAAGAGCAGCCCTGTGCCCACTGTAAACTAGCAACTTCAGTCCACAATCAGATGGGAATCCCCTGAGCACCATTCTTGGCACTTAAGTGTCAGTATTCTTAAACCGTGTTACAAGAGTGAATAATTAAATGAATAAAATGCTGGACTCTTAACTCTCATCTACCCAACTCTACCCATGCCTGAACAAGATACCATTCCCGTGAGCCCCTACCTGACCCAGCCTGGGGAGCAGACCATTCTTGGCTCCTCCCGGGCCTCCCAACTCCCCAGCCCCCAGACTTACTTGACTCTGAAGTCATCAGCAGCAAGACGGGCATTGTCAATCTGCAGAACGATGCGGGCATTGTCCACAGAATTTGCAAAGATCTGGGGGGATTGTCAGAGAGGTTAACCCATGAATGGAAAGTCAATGATAGGTGGGCTGAGTGTGTGGAAGGGGTTATGTGTCTCAGTGAAAACTTCCTGGTCGCAAGAATAGCCAGAGGCTCTCCTTGTACACCTATTCCTTTCTACCTCTGTCCCCCTCAACCCACAACTGTTCCCTCCTTTCCTGGATTCCCAAATCCCAGCACTCTGCCACTGCTGCAGGGCCTGGGCAGGCTGGCTGGCCTGCTGGGAAGTGAGCGGCTACTAACAAGTCCTCTCCCTGGCCCTCTCCTGGCAGTTTTTCCTAGTGCACCTGCTCACCCCCTGCTGTGGGCCCTCCACCCCCTGGATTGGCCCCTCCCACAGGTAGGCCTCTTGTTTACTCTTAGATGACTCAGCTTTAGCCACATCCGCTTAACCCTCTAACTGTCCCCACTCGACCAGAAGCCAGTGTCCGGGTCCTCCTATGGCCTTTTCTCATCTCCTTCCAGCTGTCCACTTCCTATGCAAAGCTCTGGTCCCTGTCCCCTTCCCACTATCTCTTGGAGAAAAGCCCTCCCACGCTTGGGGCCCCTGTGGCCAGGAGTGTGGATGGAAATCCAGGATATTCCTACCCCCTCCCCCGGAGTGGGGGGTGGGGGTGGACGTAGACAGCGGAGGAGGAGTCAATTCATCCCGCCCTGATGAAGTTCCTATCCTTGAGCGGGAAGAGGTAAGTGTATAATTGGAAGGTCAAACATGGCTGGAAGTTGGGGCTCCTCCCTCCATGCCCCTTACCTGAGCCCTCAGGTCCTCGATGATTTTGAAGTAATGCGCCCAGTCTCTGACCTGGGGCCCCTTCTTCTCCAGGTGTTCCCGGATTTTGCTTTCCAGCCTCCGATTATCGATCTCCAGGCTCCTCACTCTGTCCAGGTAGGAGGCCAGGCGGTCGTTGAGCTCTTGCATGGTCTCCTTCTCGGTCTGGATGCCCCCCATTCCTGCCAGACCCCCGGCCATCCCCGCGGCCAGGCCCCCGGACCCCCAGCCGCTCCGCATGCTGGAGCGGGACACGGAGATCCGGGAGCCCGAGCCCCCGGCACCTGCATAGACGCTGGCCGCGCTGCTGACGGGCCGGACGCTACGGCTGGGCGCCTGGACGGAGCCCAGGGACCGGTAGTTGGTGGAGAAGGTGGTGGAGCGAGTGGTGAAACTCATGCTGTCCGCGGAAGAAAGCGAGAGGACAGGACTCAAGGGTCGGTGGGGCAGAGTGGCGGTGCGCGACTCAAGTTATATCGCCAAGGGAGGCCCCGCCCCCGCCACCGGAGCCGCCTCGGAAGCCCAGGCCCCAGGTGGACCGCTGCGGGAGCGCGCGCCCTCGGTTCCCGCCCTCCCCACCTGCCCCGCGCCCTCCGCACAGCCTTGCCAAGGCCACCCCCGCCTGCCAGAGGCGGGTGACTAACCAGGGCGGACAAGGGCAGCAGGTGTTTTTGGCCCTTGAGGCAGTGGTTTCGGGCAGGAAATGACGTTATTATACCCCCTGCCCCAGGTAGAGGAGGTGCTGGCAGGTTGGAAGTTTGGGGGTCCTGGTGGTGGGCTGGTAGTGGGGTGTGAGTCTCTGTAGCTGTCCCCAACCTCAGCCCAAGTTCCTCACCTGCAGAGAGGATCTTGGGGGGCGGGGGTCCCGGAGCCCCAAGAGTCCTGGGGTAAAAAGACTGGAAGCTGGAGAAGAGAACCTCAATCCTGAGCCTCCAATCTCCTGGTTTACACACTCCCCACTGCACTTGGCTCCCAAACGCTCCTGCCTTACTGTGTTCAGTCGCATGAGTCATACAGATGGGGATTCTCGAATACACACAGGCACATTCACTCATCAAATAGGTTCAGACTCCTGAAAACAAGCCCAGTCTCTGAACCCCCTCCTACCTCCTTCCCCTCCCCCCAAATCGCTCCCAGGAGCCTTGGCCTCAGAGGATCACACTCTGTGATTCGGACAGGGGACACATCCTCAGTCTTCATACCTGTATATAAGCCTTGCCTACATCTTTGGGTAAACAGATACTTCCAGAGCACTTACAATTCCACAAATAGTAATTGGGCACCTACTGTGCGCCAGGCTCAGTTCTAAGAACTATGAGAACTGCAGTGAACAAAGAGGCCAAAATCCCTCCAGGAGATGGTACTGTGCCCCACGCAGCAGGGGCCCTGGGAGGACACAAGCTTGCTCTGAAGCATTCTAGCTGAGACTCAGCTCTGGCTGGCAGTCTCTCTCCCCTTCCCTACCAAGACATCTCCCCAGGCTCCTCCTTTCCCAGCCCCTCTAGATGCAGCCCTGGGAGCCCAAGCCTGTTGCTAGGGGGCGTCCCCCTCCTGGAAGCTCTTGTCAGAATATGGGTGAGAAGGATGGAGGTAGGGAAGCTCCCGTTCTCCCTCCTCCACCCCAAGCAGGATGACCACCCACTGCTGAAGGAACTGGGGGAAGCCCTGAGGTGTGGGGCTTTCAAGTCTGCCAGCACTGGCAGCTCATTTTTGGGGAAGGGCCTGGTATTTATTACATGCCAGGCTGTGCTCTTTGCTCTGGAATGGACCTATTGATTCATATCGAGCTGCCAGCTGGACTGAGGAGAGGGCAGGCAGGAGGGTGGGCCTGGGAGGGGAGGGACCCTGGGAGTAGACTGGCCAGTGGACCAGCCAGCTGGGAGGCACAGCTCAGATGCAGAACTTGACCCTAGATGGTTCCGAGCCTGCCACCCTAAGGTGGGCAAAGGCCCACGCACTCAGTGGGAGCTGGCCAGGGGAGGGCAGGGCCCGCTGAAGGCTGGGAGGCAAAGAGGAGGCAAAATGACACACACACAAATGCCCACTGGTTTTGCATGGAAAGATCCTGGGAGGTTGGCGGTGCCAGCCAGCCAAAGGGGTTTCTCCTGCTTTTACCTTCACTGTCCCCCACTGGGTTCCAGAATTGTCATGTTGTGCAGAAATGTACAATAAAGTATATGGATTAAACATGCAGCATACTGCCTTTTGCTGTTATCGCTAAGCTTACAGTCATCCAGCTTGGACATTTTGCTAGCTGTGTGCCCTTGGGGAAATCACTTAACTATGAACTTTGGCTTTTTCACTTGTACAGGGAGAATAACAAAGCCTGTCCGGTCTATCTCCTTGGGTGGCAGTGACTGTGAATGTGAACTACCACTCACTCATTCATTGAACAAATACTAATTAATTACTGCAGATTAAGGCTCTAACACACCCAGGAGGGCAGAAGTAGGGAGTCATTCCAAAGACCCCTATGAGACTTTGAATTCTATAAGCAATCACCCAGATCTTGGAATTCTTATCCCAGTTCCTTCCTAGATCCTCCTCTGATTCCTGCCCCACCCTACTGCTCAGAACCTTCTGGGACCTGTGGAGGTGCAGGCAGGGGCTGGCAGGGAGAGCCACCAGCTGGGCCTTATCTCTCATAGCCGAAGTCGATGGCCGCATTCCTGACCTCTTGCAGCATTGGGGCAAATACCAACCTCAGGCTTCCAGCACCAGCCTGCCCCTTCCCTCCACTTACAGATTCCTCTGTGGTCAGCGCCTGTTCACTCTGACTGACAGGCTCTTGGAGAGCAGGGGAGAGGGGTGTGGAGGAGTTTCAGCCCCCAGATTCCCAGCACTGGGGCTTTGGGGTGGGTGGGAAGTAAGGTGGAAAGGGGCATGGGGTGATTGTCAGGCCAGCCCCCGGGGAGGGTGGAGCTGGAGGGGCCCTTGTGAGCCTCTCCCAGAACAAAGACAAGTGGAGTAATGAGCCTCCCAGGGGAGTCCGGAAGGAGGGGAAATGGTTCTCCACCCCCAATCTGCCTTGCATTCCGGAATCCTGCTGTAGGGGAGTGGGAACCTGTGAGGCAGGTTTAACTAAAGAGTAAACTGAGATGACCCTGATAGGGGTGGGTCAGCTCTGCCCGCCCCTCCATATTCTCCCATAGGGGGCTGGGGCTGATGGCTCTGGGGAAACTAGATTGGGGAGATAAGAGGATTAGAGAGGATTTTGAGAACCTGGAATCCTTCAGCCTCTGCTTTAACATTTTTGGCTGGAAATTTCTTGTCCAGCCTGGAGGAGGGTGCAAACGATGTGTGAGGATGGGGGTCCACAGCAAAATGGGGAGAGGCTGACTCCTCAAATTTGAGAGTGACTCCTGTGTGTTGCAGAAAGTGTGAGATCTGTGTAATGGGGAGGCCTGGAAGGAGACAGGGGGTGAGGGGATGCCTGGGGGGCTCCCCTCGGTCCCCCTTGGCTACTCTCAATGGAGGACCCAGCCTGCAAGCCAGGGGCCTCCTGCAGGAAGAACCCAAGCACTACTGAGTTGGGGCAGAACCGTGGAGACACAGGGAGGGATGGGGTGGAACTCAAAGGACAAGGAGTCTGGGACAGAATGCCTTGCATCTGGCATGTAGGAGAGCTCCACAAATAATTTAGGTTTAAGTAATGAATGAAAAGGGGGTGCTAGGAGAGGTTTGGGGCACCAGAATGTGCAGTTGTGTAGACTGAGGAGAAAGGGGAGGTAGGGCAAAGGTTCAGGCTTCAGAGGCAGCTGTGGAGGCAGGGCGCTGAGGGAGATTGCAGCTGGGCCAAATCTTCTGGAATCTCTTGGGAGGTACCCCTGCCCCATGTGGGCCCTGGCTGCCTGTCCAGTGTGGAGTTGGAGAGGGGTTCTGAGGGCTTGAGCCCAGCCTTCTCCCCCGTGAGTGAGAGGGTCAAAGAGTGTTCTGACACTTTTGGTATCACTGCTTCAGTTAGGTTTGTGCCCAATGGGTTATTCCCCGGGGATAAAGGAAGAGGAAGAGTCAGTGCCAAGGGGCACATGGCTACCCAGGAATCTCCAGGTGCTGAAGCTCAGAGGATTCTGGGGAACCTGATCATCCTAGGAGCCCCCTCAGCTCCCTGGTCCCTTCTCCAGCCTCCTCTGGCAAAGCCTCACCCACCATGCCCAGCCCATTTCTTTCGTTTTAACCTGGGCTCAGGGCAAGGTTGGCTAGGACTGAGTCTATGGAAAAGGAGGTGAAATGGAAGAGTGGAGTGGCCAAGAACCTGCCTCCAGTCCATGCAGTCACTCGCTTGGCTGTGTCTCCCTGGCCCAGACCTGGCAGATCTGCCAGCAGTATCTGGGGGAACCATTCTGTGAATAGCTGAGCATGGTAGCTCAGGCCTGTAATCCTAGCACTTTGAGAGACTGAGGCAGGAGGATCACTTGAGCCCAGGAGTCGGAAGTTACAATGAGCTATAATGATGCCACTGCACTCCAGGGAGAGTGTGATAGAGCAAGATCCTATCCCCCCGCCCCCAAAAAAGAGAATATTGCTTTTTCAGTTTTGATTTCCAATTGTCCATTGCTAGTATATAGAAATATAATTTATTTTTGTATGTCATTTATCCTGCAATCTTGCTAAATTCTCTTATTAGTTCTAGTAGCTTTTATGTAGGTAGTTCTTTGGGACTTTCTACATAGGTGATCATTTCATCTGTGAATAAAGATAGTTTTATTTCTTCTTTTCCAACTTGTATGCCTTTTATTTCTTTTTCTTGACTTACTGCACTGGCTAGCACCTCCAGTACAATATTGAATAGAAGTGGTGAGAGTAAATTATCTTTGCTTTCTTATGGAGAAAGCAGTCAATCTTTTACTATTAAGAATTATGTTAGCTGGTTTTTTGAAGATGCTTTTCATCAGGTTGGGGAAATTCTCTTCTATCTATAGTTTTCTGAGAGTTCTTTTTTTTTTTTTTTTTTTGAGACAGAGTCTCACTCTGTTGTCCAGGCTAGAGTGCTGTGGCGTCAGCCTAGCTCACAGCAACCTCAAACTCCTGGGCTCAAGCAATCCTCCTGCCTCAGCCTCCCGAGTAGCTGGGACTACAGGCACACACCACCACGCCCAGCTAATTTTTCTATTTTTAGTAGAGACGGGGGTCTCACTCTTGCTCAGGCTGGTCTCGAATTTCTGAGCTCAGGCGATCCTCCTGCCTCAGCCTCCCAGAGTGCTAGGATTACAGGCATGAGCCACCGCACCTGGCCTCTTGTTTTTTTAATATAAGCATTTAATGCTATAAATTTCCTTCTCATCACTGCTTTATCTGTGTCCCCCAAATTTCAATTCATTTTATTTAATTCAAAATATTTTTTAAATTCCCATGTGACCTCTTCTTTTTACCCTTGGGTTATTTAGAAGTATATGATTTAATTCCCAAATATTTAAAGATTTCCCAGACATTATTCTGCTATTGATTTTTAGTTTAAGTCTCTTATGGTCAGAAAACATAAATTGTATGATTTCATTTCTTTTTAAATTTGTTGAGTTTTTTTTTTGACCCAGAATATGGCCTATCTTGATGAAAGTTCATGCGCATTCAGAAAGAATGTGTATTCTGCTGCTATTGGGTGAAATTTTATATATGTCAATTAGATCACATTGGTTGGTGGTGCTACTCAGGTCTTCTATATCCTTACTGATCTTTTTTTTTGAGACAGAGTCTCACTCTGTTGCCCAGGCTAGAGTGCCATGGTGTCAGCCTAGCTCACAGCAACCTCAAACTCCTGGGCTCAAGCAATCCTCC
>JAQIFY010002522.1:0-13266 GCA_028533085.1 Varecia variegata | reverse complement strand
CAAATGCTTTTTCTGCATCTATTGAGAGGATCATATGGTCTTTTGTTTTGCTTCTATTTTTGTGGTGAATTACATTTATAGATTTGCGTATGTTAAACCATCCCTGCATCTCTGGGATGAAGCCCACTTGATCGTGATGGATTACTTTTTGATGAGTACTTGGAATCTAATACAAAAAAACAACCTTACTCTGTATTTTATTATGTTCATTGAAAACCTAAAGTTATTCCTTAGCCAAAATTTTTACATCTACTATGATGGAGTTAATCTTTGTGTCCAAGGGAAAATCAACCAAGATGACAGCTTCAGATAATGAGTTCTAATTGAGGAATACAATTCAATAAGGTGCTGCTAGAAAGCCATATTTCAAAAGAAGTCTTCTGAAGTCAGCAACAGAAAATTAAGATTGGCAGGGATTAGATGGCAGATGCCCCACTGTTTTTTTTTTTTTTTCCTCTCTTCATAGAAAAGTTGGGGTAGTTATTTGGCATTTCCCTCTTGACAGGATATGGCTAAGGAAAAAGACGTCTAGATATTACTTTCCTATAAAGTTAAAGGAAAATCTGATTTACCACTGTCCTACTGAATCTCATGCCTCACTTCAACAGAACAAGGTAGAGTTAGTGATCAAAGGAATCAAATGCTAAAGAGATGTTAAGGAGACAATAAGCAATTGCTTTATTGACTGATACTGATTCCAACAAAATTAGTTCAAGCCATTGACAATTTTTTTTTTCATCCCTAAACTGTAAGAGGAATTAAAACTTTGGTCAAACTAGAGATAGTCAATGTGATCTAAGGACTTAAGGTTTAAAAGAAAATTAATGAAATAGACAAGTTGTAAACAAAATAATGAAACAATGCAAACAAAAGTATCTCTGTTTGGAAACCAAAAAAAGTATTTTTAGATTTGATCAAAACCTTAGAGACATATCAGTTTGAAATGAAATGGAAGTGTAATTAAACTCATGATAATTAAGGGAACATCACCAAGGTAAGGTGCTTGGTAAAATGCATCAGTAGATATATATAACAAACATTAACTGTGAAATTGGAAGATTTTGGAACTCTATAAAAGAAATATAATTTAATAGCACAATGTTATAATATACAAAAGTCATGCAAAGATACTTGAAAGTAGATTTAATAGTAATAAAAAATATTTGCTACTTTGAAAAATATGCTTATAAAGTTATTAAAGCTAATAGAAAGGTGTGGAAACTAATGCAATTTATTTGACAAATTTTTATTTTTATTTTTATTTATTTTTTTTTTGAGACAAGAGTCTCGCTCTGTTGCCCAGGCTAGAGTGCCGTGGCATCAGCTTAGCTCACAGCAACCTCAAATTCCTTGGCTTAAGCGATCCTCCTGCCTCAGCTTCCCGAGTAGCTGGGACTACAGGCATGTGCCACCATGCCTGGCTAATTTTTTCTGTATATATTTTTAGTGGGCCAGATAATTTCTTTCTATTTTTAGTAGAGACGGGATCTTGCTCTTGCTCGGGCTGGTCTCAAACTCCTGACCTCCAGCGATCCGCCCACCTCGGCCTCCCAGAGTGCTGGGATTACAGGCATGAGCCACCGTGCCCGTCCTACAAATTTTTATTTTTTTTACATAAATAACAAGTACTGAAAATTTTATTAGTAAAATTTATTTAACAACTACAATTTAATTTTAAAAATTTAAATTGTCATACTGAAAACAAAGAAAATGATGAAAAACAAACATGGATCTTATGTAACTACAAATTATATTTCTGCAAAATACTGTAATGTATCATTATTTTGGAAAATCAAATTTTGTTTTAGATTTCATAACATTTCAGTTACTTAAGATATTTTAAGATAAGCTCTATTATTACATTAAAACATTTTACTCTGAGTTTGTTTAATTTTTATTTTGACTTTACTTAAAGCAGAATATGTCTGTATTAATACTAATTCAAAAAAATTTTCGTAACTCTCGAATGGTGGAGTCAGAATTCTGTAATAATTTAACAAATATTTTAACATAGTTAACATATAACATGTATTTTAAGCACTTGAATTTTTAATCATAAAAGCAATATAACCACATTAGAAAAATATGGGAAAACAAATTGTTATTTTTACCTGTAGTTCCATGAGTTTTTAGTATCCTCCTTAGTCTTTTCTCTTTTAGTCTCTTGTTTTTTTGTAATTAACTTTTCAATATAACAATTTTAGAGCTTCTACAAATTGATGTCATGCTTTAAATTTTAACTTAAAAATACTTTTCAAATCACTACATATATTTTAAATTATGACTCTAATAGATGCCTACCTACATATGTACACCTATTTATGTGCATGTATATACATATATAGATAATAATTTGCTTTACCATTTCCCTGTTATTGAACATTAGCACTGGTTTTTAAAATTTTGCTATCATAAATAACATGAACGTACCTATTAATAAATATAAAATTTCCAAATTCTGTATTTTTATAGATGAATTCCCAGATCAATGATTATTTAGTCACAGGGGAAATAATTCATTTTTTAAAAAATATTTTTCCCCTTTTTACTGTAACATTCTGGTCTTCGGATACTAGAGTATATTTAAAAATGTGTATACCAATCTAAATTAGAAAAAGTAAAATTCTAAGCCAGGAAAAAACAAAACAAAACATGTAGTTATCCTTAGCACCAGTAAATTAAATTTATGAAGGTAATTGCCAAAATACCTTTTTATTCTTTGAGCAGTACGGTTTCAATGTGTGCTTGGTAACTATTCTCTGCCATCTATGAGATATCTAAAAGTTATGCTGTGTTTTAGAGAAGATATCTGATTATTACAGCATTCTTTAAAAGCAGGGATTGTTATTCCTGTTTCACAGATGATCATGGGGTTCAGAATCTCAGAGAAAGCAAATGGCTTGCCAGAAGCCACATGATTATAGAGTGAGAGAACCAGGAAAATAAAATATTTCAGATCCCAAAGTGAGAAAACTGTAAGATCACAGATATGTATTGCTATGTATGAAATTTGAGTCATATCAACCTACTTGTTATTTCTGTGAACAGCCATTCCCCTCTCTACTGTGAATTTACACTTGTTTCTTCTTTCTGGACATGTTTCTTCATACCAGAAAGACTTATGTCCCCCTTCTTCATCTGACATCTCACCACTTAAAACTCTACATTAGAGATTAGAGACACCTTTTATAAATGAATCTTTATTTTTTATAACAATTTTATATTTTTTTAGAATAACATTGAACATGAGAATTGAGAAGATAGTGCAGAGAATATTGATATATCCCATACCCAGTTTCCCCTATTATTAACATCTTACAGTAACATGGTACATTTGTTATAATTAATTAACCAATAATGATATATTATTATTAACGAAAGTCCATACTCTATTAAGAGTTTCTTAGTTTATACCTAATGTCCTTTAACTGTTGCAGGATCCCATGTAGCATTTAACATTGCATTTAGTTGTTAAGTTTATTTAGGTTCATTTTGACTGTGGCAGTTTTTCATCCTTTATGGATTGACAATTTTGAGGACTCCTGATTAGATGTTTTGTAGGTTATCCCACTACTAGAATTTGTCTAATGCTTTTCTCATGCTGGGATGATAGGTTATTGGGAGGAAGATCACAGAAGGAAAGTTACATCACATCTAATGTACCTACCATCATGATGATTTATGACTTCATATTGACTTTGATAACCTGGCTGAGGTATCATTGTCAGGTTTGTCCTCTGGAATGTCATTCTGTTTTTCTTCCTTTTCTATTCTATTCTTTTTAGAGTTAGATAACTGTTCTCTTTATCTCCCCAAATACCTTTATTATTGCTTATCTGGGAGGGGCACTGATTTTCTTTCCTTTTCTCATTGTACTGAACTACTGGTAGACAGAGGGAGAGCTTTGGTTATGTTTGAATTGTAGTCACCAATCATAGAGCATGTTGTATAGGGAATATGCAGTTAAATATTTGTTGAATAAAGGGATGTTTTTATAATAAATCAAATTTTGTACTTCAAAACAAGTTTTAGTGAGCCAATATGGCATAATAGACACTATCTTGAAATAGATTTTCACATAAAATTGAAACATAGTCTTAAAATATGTGACTTCAGGCCAGGAGTTCAAGACCAGCTTGGATAACATAGTGACACCCTGTCTGTACAAAACGTTTAAAAATTAGGCAGACATTGTGGCATGTGCATGTAGTCCCAGCTACTTGGGAGAATGAGGCAGGAGGATTGCTTGAGCCCAGAAGTTTGAGGCTGTAGTGAGCTATGATCGGGCCACTGTACTCCAGCCTGGATGACAGAGCAGGATTCTGTCTCTAAAAGTATGAGTAAAATAAAATAAACTCTGAAGAATATGCATCTTACTCATAGAGTAGAAATTTTCTCTAATATTGGTCTCTGAAGCAAAGAATATATAATCTAAAAGTTGTTTATGAATCTATCAGGAGCATTTGTTATATTTCATATTAAATACTTCTACTTTTGATTACAAAATTAGACTTTGAAGAAATTCTTTTTTTCCCCTCAGAAATGAAAATGGTAACATTGCCTTTGAGATAGGCAGAGAGAAATGACATTCCTTATACGTATAAATGGAGATAAATTTCCTCAGAATTTCATCTGTTTCATTTGGCTTGAAACATGACATTTCACATTTGTTTGAAGGCAGGCTCATCTTGAGGGCCATATTTGGGCTTATCCTTTTGTGTACTTGGAAATTAATCACTTGCTATGCAGTAAAAATCCTCTTTAACATGAAGTCTTTATTTATTAAAGTGGAAATTAAATATCTCCATGCCTCATAAATCTCAGGAAACTAACTCTAGTTTTTGTTTGTTTGTTTTCCACTGAACTACTGATACCTGTTTAATATTTACAGGTCCAAATATTTTAAATTGAGTCAGAGATCACGGACTTTATCCTAACCACAATCAAATGAATTAGAAGAGTTAGTCACATAAAACTGCTTCCTCAGACTTGTACTTAACTTTACACACTGCTTTCAAGGCTGTAGAATTTATTGTTATTCAATAGCCTCATACTTTACAATAAATACAACACTGAACAAAGTCAAGGAACAATGTCCATTATTTATTACTACAGTTATCTACTATATAAACAACTCATTTTTGAATTCTTATATCTTGTTTTATATATATTAGACATTATATAAATATTATATATAATTGTATATACCTATATATATATAAATACCAGAGATTAGAAATAAAAGGGGGATTATCACTAGAGACTTATAAATCCTTGCTATCCAACATGAATTGCCCTAACTACATTAATTTTAAATTAATTAAAATGAAACAAAATCAAAAATTCAGTTTCTCAGTCATACTAGTTTCAGTTGAAATCCTCACTTGCCACATATGACTAGTAGCTACCAGACTGGGTAGTACAGATGTAGAATATTTCCATTATCACAGAAAGTTTTATTGGAAAATATTGCCCTTTAAAAAGAGAACAAGAGAGTGTTATAAACAAGTTTATACAAACAAATTTGACAACTTAGGGGAAATGGAATAATGTGATTTATCAAAACTGACTCAGGATGAGAGAAAATCTGAATATACTTGTATCTATTAAAGATATTAAATTTGTTGTTTCAGACCTTCACACAAAGAAAACTCTGGGCCAAATGACTCAGTTGGTTAATTTTATCAAAAATATGAGGAAGACAACAAAATCTTACACAAAATTTATGAGAAAATAGAAAAAAATAAAATATATCCCAACTCATTTTATAAGGCCAGCATAACCCTAATAACAAAATATGGCAAGGATATTGCAAAAAAAAATGCAGATAAATATCCCTATGAACATAGTTGTAGAAATCCTTACACAATATTAACAAATCAAATTCTTCAATGTAGAAAGGTAATGCATTATAATTACAAAAAGTTTACCTTACAAATAGGTTGGCGCTATATGTGAAAAATCATCCAATAGAATTCATTCTATTAATATTTGTTAAAAAGCATATAAACATTTCAAAAGTTACAGAAAAACACAAATTGACACACTCGAATGCATGATAATAAATATTTCAGAAAACTAGGAATAGAACTTTTTCTTCCTATTGCTATTGATATGCCTACTGTGAAATATTGAATACTATTTCCTCAATATAAGGAAAAAAAGAAAAATGACTATTCTTATCTTTTCTACTCAATATGATGCTACTCATTGTAATATAATAAGAAAAATAAATAAGAACATATTATTCAGAGAAGATGTAAAACTGTTCCTGTTTACACATGAAATATGTTTTTTTGTAAAAAATTCTAAAAAATCTATAAAACTATTAATACTACTAGAAGTAATAAGTAAATTTAGAAAAGTTGCAGAATACAAGGTTAATATACAAAAAATAATTTTAATTTTATATATTCTTATATACTACATTCATGGATTAGAAGACTCAATATCATAAAGATGTCAGTTCTACTCAAACTGATCTATAGATTCAATAAAATCTCACTAATCATCTCAGCAGAGTATTTTTTATAGAAATTAACAATTTGATTTAAATTTTTTTTTCAAAATGCAAAGGACTTAGACTCATCAAAGTAATCTTTAAAAAGAACAGAGTTGAAGAATTTTACAATGCTTGATTTCAAGACTTACTTTAAAAACTTTAGTAATTAAGACAGTGTGGTACTGGCATAAGGATTGACAGGTAGATCAATGACACAGAATAGAATGCCTGGAAATAGGTTAACACTTATGCAATCATTTGGTTTTTGACAAAAATGCCAAAACAATTCAATGTGGCAAAAACATCTTTTTCACAAATATTGCCAAAATAACTGCATATTCATATGGGCAATAATAAATGAAGCTCTACTTCTATTTTATACCATACACAAAAATAATTTGAATTAGATAATAGTCTTACTTATAAAAGCTAAAATTGTAAAGCTTTTAGAGGGAAACTTTCAATTATGTTTTGTGCTTGGAAATTTTCGTAATAAAATTTGGGAACAAAAATAGAGCCATTTTTCTTTTCCCATTCCTATGATACCCTCAGATATTTCTCATTTCACATAAGAACTATTCAATAACTATCTAACTAATTCCTGTACATCCTATATGTCCTTTCAATCTTCCCTTCACATTGCCACCAGATATATCTGTCTAATATATTGCTTTATTCAAATCTTTATAAAAAAATTTCATTTGTGCCTTATTTTTTACAGATCAGAGTTATTATTTTTCACAAAAGCTCAATACTCAAAACAGTTTATTGGTTCATTTGTTCATTTATTTCTTTATTCTTTCATATTATTATTGAGTTTCCCAACCCTTGATTAATCCATCTGTGAGCTAGTCCCTGCTTTTTTATTGCACTGCTGGAGGGAAAAAAAAAAAAAATCACACAAATGTGGAAATTGAAACCACTGTGCATTTTTATTTTCAAACTTCCCAGAAATACTTCAATGTTTCCTGACTCAGCTTTCATTTGTGTTCTCCACAAAGGCTATTTCTAACATTTTCATTCTTTGTAAACTCCTGACCGTGCCACCTCCTACTTAATTCTCAGCATATGACCTCATCTACTCTTCCAAGAAAAAAAATAGAATCCAAATAGTGAAAGCTCACATAATTTCATATTATCTAAAACAATAAAGGTGCTTCCGATCAGACCATACGTATTTTATTCTTTTGTGTGTGAGAAATGTCATTCCTTTTTTTTTTTTTTAAAAAAAGAAATCTCTTTGAACTCTGACATTCTCAAGGATTTTGCTCTGTCTCCATTTCCATTTCCCCTACATGTCTGATCTATGTCACTCTCTTAATCTGTGAGTGATTTCTAATTACTCCTAGGATAATTTTCTACACTCCTTAACACGACTGATGAACTTCTCTAGCCTTTTCTTCCCTCCCTTATAATCTATGTTTTTTGTCAGGTTGGACTTCTCCTAGTTCCCTGATGATGCCACGTCCTTTCCCAAGTTTGGACCTTTCTTATATGCTGTTCTTCTTTTCAGAGCACTTTTTATCCTACTCACCTGGTGAATTTCCACTTGGATGTAATTTACTTCAAGAAATCTTCCAAAACATCCCTCATATATATATATATATATTTTACACTTAACCCTGTGCTTTACCTTAAGGCATGCCATTTGATACTGTAATTACTTATTTGCTCATCTTTATCTTTTGAGTTTGCAAATGCCATTAGTACAGATATCTTATGGATAAACTGTAATAATTGAACAGTGGATGTTTAAGGAAGCCAGGTACCATGTTAGGCATCTGGATGAGATAAAAGGCAGATTCTTTGCTTTCAAGGACTTTATAGTCTAGTGGAGCAGACAGATAATATAAACCAACAATGATAATATTAATATATTAAATACTATACTATGATGCCTGGTCCTAATTTCCTTTCAACCTTGTTTCTAACTGTTTACACTCTTTAAATCTCTATAGCCATCAGACATTTCTAGTAATTACCATTTGAACATAACCTTATACTTTTTCCTTCAATGTTTTGCTCATGCTTCTGAATCTTTGTAGACACTATGAACTCTTCAACAGTCATAAATAATATTAGTGAAATTTGCCTAGCCTACTCTGGACCATGATACTCTCTCCTTCACCTGAGCATAAATAGCAAATCTAGTTCTACTATCCACTTGATAACCACAAGAAAGTCTTGATTAATTATTTATATGTGTGTATAATTATATCCCCTTTTGATTGAGAGCTCCTAGAAGTCATACATATTATATAATGCTGTATATATGTATGTGTGTATATATATATTTATAGGCATATTATTTAATATACATATATATGTTATATATTAAATATATAAAACCCTTGAAAGGCCCATCGAGGAATAGAAAAGTATCTTGCTCATAGAAATTTCACCATAATTGATTTTTTAAAAAATTGTGACAATTATGAGCTACATCAGCCCTATTTCTGTTGTGTAGAATCATTTGGATTCATTATCTATTCTCCAGCTTTGCTCTACAAAATATAGATCTTATTTATTCTGAAAAGTTGAAGACTAGTGTTTTACTTATATTGTCACCTGGCTTTTATATGTTACAAGAATTGTACTAAGTGGTTTATACACATTCTTCCCTTTAATCCTTCTAATAATCCCATGAAGCAGGCATAACTGTAACTCCACTGCCTTTGAAAGAAAAATGAGGTTCAAAATTGGTTCGGTTACTTTTTCAAGGTCATCCAACTAATAAGTAGAAGTTGTAGGATCAATCTTAACCCTAACTGTAACATCTTAACCTCCAGCGTATTTGAGTCATGGATAATGAACATAGCTCTCCAGATCCTTGCACATTATCACAATGGACAAGTATCATTAGATAACTCCATAGACAACAAGAAATTTGTATAGGCACTATAATATACCTTAAAAAAATAAATGCTACTAATGTAACAAAATATATATTTTTTAGAAAATTAGCTACTATTTACCAAGGATCAGAATGTGCTTGGCATCTTGCCAACATTAATTTTTTTCTTTATCAAAAGATTTGTAAGGTTAATATTCTTATGATCATTTTATAAATGAGAAACTTGAGACTTGGAAAGATCAGGTGATGTCTTCTGGGTAAATCACATAGCTAGTAAGTAGCAGACTGTGAATGTGAACCAGTCCATTTGTCATCAAGAGTGTTTTAACTATCACGCTACACTGTCGTGTTACCTCCTTATTTTTGTGCCTCTCAGTTTAATATCTTTTTGTCATCACGTTACAGGGAAGAATATGAATATTCTGAGAGTACTGTTATGTAAATTTACTATCATGTAGATTTAATGTTATATAAACTGGGTTCTAGATAACTGGTTTAACAATATCCTGACTTTCTACTATTTGGAAAATCTGCTTGAGATACTACGATTTTATCAAATTTAAAGACATTTTATAAGTAAAAATATTATTAACATCCTTTAATCCATCACTAAGCATATGTGTTCAAATACATGCCTTCTTGGAAAATCTATCATGTTTTAGAATTAGTAATTGGCATATTTACACAGAACTTATTTTATATTTTTGCCTATGCCTCCATCATAACTCTGCAGATTCTTTTCAGGAAAGTCTATATTTTATAATCTAGACAGAATTATGGGCCCAGGTGAGATACCTAAAATCATTACATTTTTTGTCACACTCTCATGTAATAGGTAAAGCTAATAAAAAGATATACTAATGTGAGATAAAAGCCAGCCGCATTATTTCAACCCAGTGATTGAATTCCATCAATCAAGGTACCCTTTGCTGTCAGAAAATAAAACAAGAAGGTTTGTATAGATGAAAATAAGGCTTAGGGTAAATTAAAGTAAAAAGCTTAATCTATAAAAGGAATATATTTCTAAAATTGGGAATCTGAACTAGGAAGGGCAAACAGTATTTGATAACATCTGCCTAGACATTGGTATCTTGAGTATGAATATTGAATAATAAAATTGAAATGAATAATATGATAAGATCAGATAAATTCATGAAAATATAAATCAGCAAGAGAGAATAAAAATGCTATCGCATTGTCACTTTAAGGACTGAATATGGGATGGACCTTTATTTGGCAAACTCTCTAATCAGCTGATCACTTTATAATGTCTACTATGAAACTGATTGTTTTCAATCAAGTTTTATTGTAGATTTTAGAAACTACCTCCTTTTTTTCTTAATAATATTCACTTTTTATTGTTATAAAGTATAATACGTTTATTATCAAAATTTATAAAATTCATGAATGTATAAAAAATAAAATTCACAAGGTAGCAGTTACTTTCAGAGCAAATCATTCTTAACACTGTTATTTCTTGGATTTTAAATAAGCCAATATTAAGCATTCTCCATATAAATAAAACCATAATGGAAAACTATTTATTTGTTTATATGTTGATTGCATGTGGTAATTTTTTATTGCCTTTTAGTTTTTAACATAGCCTATTAAATATGTTAGGTCATGATTGCAGTGAGAAACATTAGGGATATAAAAAGGCATATTTAAAGCTATAGAGTAGGAGAAATATTAATTTTTGTCCTGTCTTATGTATTTACATGAAAACAAATAACTGACTATATGGAAGCTGGAAGGTTTGTACTCATTTTATCACAGTTCTGCCTCTTGTGATTATGTGGTCCCTTGGTGGAAAAAGAATGTAGTTTAAGGACTATGCATTCATTTTTCTTAAAACCCATTCACAACTTGGAAAAGTGACACGATGTGTTAAGAGGTGGCCAATATTCCCAATGTCTTTTTTAAAAATTCTAAAATTGACTATCATGGTTTTTACTTAAAAGGATTCACACTTGCTTACTGGGTTTTTCTGTTGAATTCTGTGGTAGCACCTATCTGCTATTCGTGGAAGAGATAAGGGACCCAAGGTCTATAAGCTTGCATCCCTGGAGGAAAAGTGAATTGCTAATGGAAAGTAGTTTTCTGTTGATATAGTGTCTAGATTATCTTGAAATATTAACTGTATCTTCACCAAAATTTTCAGAAACAATCTATTGTATTATCCATTCCCTCCAAAAATTAGTGCTAAGCAAAGTGTGGTACTTGAATCACCAGCAGCAGCCTCATCTGGGAGCTTGTTAGAAATGCAGAATCTTAGGCACCATCTCAGATTTTCTGAATAAAAACCTATATTTTCCAGGATGATTTGCTCGATATCAAGTGAAGTCCCAATAAATGAGCTCTCAACCTTTGTTGCTTCCTTTAATACACCTTCAGAGACATCCCTGACTAGGATGCCCTTATTAATCCTTTCATACACCAAGTTTTTCTAATCCATGACTCTTACAGTTACATTTTTAATGTATTACTCCATCATTTGATTGTCTACTCAGTACACTGTCAGCACCAGGATGTAACTATAACTGCTTTTACTCATCATGGTATACCTGGAATAGTGTATTACATATCTTATATAATCAATAAGTATTTAATGAATGCATGAATGAATGAAGCCTGCTTGACAGGTAACAAAAATGTCTATATTACTACCACATAAAGTTGGTTCCAGCTTAAAGATAAATAGCTTTTATTTTTAATGGTTACCATTGTCATTATTATAAACACTATTTAATTACTAACATAGTAAAAACATTGCAGTAGAAGTTAAAGTTATGCATAAATATATTCTGGTCTTTATGATTTGGGCTTACAATCTGGTAGAGGTGTCACAATTTTCACATAAAGAGATGATAACCCAGAGGTTGCATATACTAAGAGGCAAAGGAGTGAATCATCCTGAATTGAGAGACAGCTTTTTTTCAGGCTCCAAAGTAAGAAATGAAATATGCTAAAAATGCATTTTTCATTCAGCAAATGTTTACTGACATATTCCACGTATCACACAGTCCTAAGGCACTGCAGGTACCGGACAGATCCAGTATTTTTTTCTGCAATGCTTTCATTCAATTGTTTTCTAATTTGTAACATGCCAAGCAAGCCACTTTTATTACCCTAAGGACAGATTGAATTGTTCTAGAAGGCAGTGGACTCTGAATAATTGCTTCCATAATACCAATCTTTTGATACTTTTCCAAGTACCAAAAATCCACTGGACAAAAAGGATTTACTGTAAGACTTGATGTTAGGGTAATTTTGTAACCTGCATTGTGGATTTCTAATATGTGTTCCCCTGACTATGCCTTGATTTCCCCAGATACTCACATAAGATGTAACATTATAAAAATTATGTGCATGATCAATTTATTTAATCTTTTTGCCGTTTTGGTGTGTTCCTGTAAACGTGGTTTGCACAAGATATGTGCCATCCAAAAAACTGTTAATTTGAAATGTTCTGTTTATTTATAAAATCAGAGTTATGAAGTATGATAGAAGAATTATTCTTTGTTTATTTATTATAGCTTATTATGGGGGTACAACTGTTCTGGTTAAATATATTGCCCATGCCCCTCCCAACCCCCCAAGTCTGAGCTTCAAGAGTGTCCATTCCCCAGACAGTGTACATCGCACTCATCATGTAGGTATACACCCATCCTCTCCCCCACCCCCATCTCCCCGAGTCAAATCTTTAAGTGTGTCCATTCCCCAGACAGTGCGCATAGCACTCATCATGTAGATATACACCCATACCCTCCCCCCACCTCTGTC
Source organism: Varecia variegata (assembly GCA_028533085.1). Lineage (NCBI taxonomy): Eukaryota > Metazoa > Chordata > Mammalia > Primates > Lemuridae > Varecia > Varecia variegata. Next base: position 127 of record JAQIFY010002522.1, on the reverse strand, counting down.
CGATACCCAATTGGTGTTATTCCTAAATGTGCACCCAGGTGTTGATCAGGGAAACCAATTTTCTGGTGAGTACATGTGGTGCTTATTATTCCATTCTTGGGATACTTCGCTTAATAGAATGGGTTCC
>JAQIFY010002521.1:0-13266 GCA_028533085.1 Varecia variegata | reverse complement strand
AATGGAAAGAAATTATCTGGCCAACTAAAAATATATATAGAAAAAATTAGCCGGGCATGGTGGTGCATGCCTGTAGTCCCAGCTACTCGGGAGGCTGAGGCAGTAGGATCGCTTAAGCCCAGGAGTTTGAGGTTGCTGTGAGCTAGGCTGACGCCACGGCACTCACTCTAGCCCGGGCAACAAAGCGAGACTCTGTCTCCAAAAAAAAAAAAAAAAACAAAAAAACAAAAAACCAAGAGTATAATATTCCCAGAAGAGTTTTCTTTTCATATTTTGTGCTAAAAGACATGTTTTTAAATGCCCTTTCCAAAATTTACCCAACTTTAATATTCTTAAAATTATAACCAGTCATTATTAATATAATGTTGTTTTTTTCAATTCTGTACTACACTGATAAAGAAACAATCATTTGGTGTATCTCATTTTTACATGTCTGTGGAAAACAAAGCAGAGTGTTTACAATCAGAGTGTTTTAGAAACATGTTTATGGAATAAAATTTGATTATTGACTTGGGGGCAAAGATGGCAAATAAATATAAAAGCAAACAAGAGTGAAGTCACTAATGAAAAGCAAATGGAGCGAGTTGGTCTAGAGGCGGCTGATGCTCCCGGCCCGGGAAGGCGGGTTCGGGCACTTGGATCTGATGCTGCCTCGTGGCCAGACCCAGGTCGGGATCTTGATGGAACCACTGGCGTCAGTTCCTAGGAGCAGGTCTGTTCTCGGTGATTCTGCAGCAAAGCCCTTGACTCTGATAAATGTTATTCCTGGGCACCTAAGTGGAATGATTCTGAAGGAAAGACAGGACTGATTATCAAGGAATCCTTGTGATCCTTCAGGTCAGATGTGAACCCTATTCTAGTTGGAAAGCAAAGAGGAGAGAACAGAAGAAAAACATACAAAGTAAGTCTGCACATACAGTTAGGAAGACTGTGAGGAGTTAATTAGGAAAATGTTTTAATCTTCAATAGACACATCACAATTATTTATTTTTATGTTACCAATATGACTCAAATAATATTTGATGTGATTGGTAAAAACAGGTATATTGCAGTATTTGTGGTTTTATTTGTGGTTTTATTTATGAACACTAAGGCAAGTCAGAGATTGTGCTGAGCATAAGGTTGAGCTCCCCAAACTATTAGGTGCTAAATCTTGTAAATAAATGGATTTATGTGGATCAGTAGTCTGGCACATTCTGATGTAATTCAAAATGCTCACTTGCTTTATCTCTCTTGAATTTCCTATGATGTGTATAAGGTCATGTTTTTCTCATAAACTAAGAAGATCGATGACCTACCATGTGTCATTCAAGGTGCAAAATCATATTTTTTTCCCCCAGCCACCCTTTGAGACCTATGATGCCTCTTATTCCAATGAGAAAACTGAGGCTAAGAGATGTGTTTCCCCAAGGTCACATCAATAACGAGGTGGGGCAGACTTTTAATTGGAACGATTCTGAATCGAAGGCCTGCCTCCTCTTCAGGAGGAAAAGTTCTCTTTGTGAGTTAACTGTGGTCTTCTCCACTAGTCTCGTGTATATTTTATGCAGACAGATTTCTCTCTGATATCACCAGTTATAATGCTAAAAGGGCTTTCCTTTGTTGAAAAATGTTTGTAAGCTGCATTCTCTTTTTCTAAAAGATACTTTTTTTTTTTTTTGCTTCGCACTCTCAGCCTGAAGCCTCCCTTGGTGTCTTTCTGTTCATATTATTACACCATTATATATGATGCTTTTTTCCTGTTCTTGTTCTTTCTAGGGCACCCTCTTCTGTTTTAGGCATTCACCATCCTCAAGCTGTGTCTCGCAGATTGTCAACTGCAGGCATTCCCTGGGGGACACTCTCTCAGGTTGTGTTGCTGGTTGAGTGACTTTGAACTCTGGTAGGAGTAGCCTGTGCACACACACACGCACGCACACACACCAGGAATGTGGCACCTACATAGAAATAGACTAATTCAGCAAGACCACATTTCAAGGTTCTCAAATGAATCTTCTCCCTCTCTTTCTCTCTCTTTTTCTCAATCTAAAATATTCTTCTCCAGGTATCAGTAAAGTGGCTCCATTTAAAGGACTGCTTGCTGGATACTATTCCTCTTTCATGGATAATACCAGTTGTACTCAAAATGCAGATATGTCACTGGCCTTTGTTGGAATGATAACTGCTCATTTAAAAAGTTTATGAAGTTTCTCTTCTTTTCATAGCTTTGCATGGGTGAAGAGCTGCTTATATTAGTGATAAATGAAGTTGATCGTTTTCTACAAGTATAGGAATTTATTTATTTTTAATTATCCTCTTAGCTTTATTAAATACTAATAATTGAGTTACTGAGTTAATGATCTCTGTCCATTTTTTAACATGGTACGTAAGGATTGAGGCCCAATTATGGATTGAGGCAAGAGTTCAGATCAAGGAAAGAAGGTTCTGATGAAGGATTATATATCAAATTTAAAAATAATTTAAAGAGCATCAACATTTTTTTCTGATGCCATATGTCATTTGATATGAATATGTCATTTCACCAACTAAACAGCATGCTTCATTTAGGTTAGGTTAAGGAAGAGAAGAAAAGTTGTATATATACACACACACACACACACACGTGTGTGTATATATATATGTGTATATATATACACAGAGAGAGAGAGAGAGAGAGAAAATATTATAGTTATAAAGTCTTTTAGTCAAACATTCAAAGTAGACTAATATCCTCGTTTTACAGCTGAGGGAATTTCTGGGTGGTTGACTTTAGATTACTTGTCACAAAAACAACAAAGCTAGTTAATAACGTAGGCCAGAACTCCTAACTGTACCCCACCCAGTCCAATTTTTGTTTACTTCATATTATTTCTAGGAACTGACAGTGTGTTTTACTTTTATAAAGCGTGATTTTACTATTGTCAGTATTGTCTTTCGTATCTAAACATCCAAAATACTATTGGAATGTAAACTAACAAGTAAGTAAACAACAACTACAAAAGTATTGTAGCTTCCAGATTTGTGGTTTTGGATTATGTCCTAGTCTTCGGGAAAGGTGGAAAGCATTTTACTACTTTATCTTCCACTTTCACACTTCTGACATTGGCCACTGAAGTGGCAAACTGAAATTCGTAAGAGCAGTGGAGCAGAGCAAGCATGATTTATGACTACATAACGATGGAAAAGCCCGGTCCGTGCGTGCTGAACACTGTGTGCATTCAAACAAGAATCAGAATTCTCATCAGAAATGAAATGCATTACAGTCGCGGCTTCTTTTCCTAGAACTCTGTGGTTACCTATATTTATATATGCAGAATGGAGGCATCTTCCACACACGCGTCATGGAGTTGAGAGACAGGCAATTTTCTGACTGAATCGGTTATTCTAATCCTTTAATCTGGATTAGTACAGGCCAGAATTTCCTGTCTAAGGTATCAGATTCATGACTCCTAGTCTTTCCTTTACCTTGTTTTCTCAAATCTGAGGAATGTTTCCCCAGGCTTTGTACTAATGGAGAATGAATTCCATTACAGCTTTTTCATTCCAAAGATGTGTCACCTAAAATGCAAGTAGTTAAGGAAATTATGGAAGAAAATAGCTTCAGGGAAATTCATCTATTTACAGTTTTTTTTCCCATTTATTTCCTACTTCAACAAGTATTCGTTACATGCCAGTATGATGTTAGGCACTAGAGTCAAAACAAATGTATACAGGGGCCATTCTGATATGTTCCTTACTACTAAGTCAGACAATCTAGTGGAAAAACAGAGTTATCACAATTATTTTAATATGTGGCAAATATTATGTGGAAATATTTATTTGTTTATTCAACAAATATTTATTGAAAACCAGCCATATACCATTGACATGTTATACAGGATGAGAAAAACAGAAATAGTCCTTGCCTTTGAGGAAGATATAATCTGATGGGTGCGGGGGGGGGGGCGGGGGGTGGTGATGATAGTGAGAATAATGACAATGATGACAGTATTGAGCATTTTCGAGATGCCAGCACCACCAGAAACACTTAATCATTGATTCCTCCCAAGAGCTTTATGAAATAAGCATTATTATTATCCCCATTTTATAGATGAGAGAACTGAAAACATGGAGGTTAAATAACTTACCCAGTATTACCTAGCTAGTAAGTAGCATACCCAATATTCAAACCCAGGTTGCCTGGCTCCGAAAACTATATATGTATCCCACAAACGTCCCTAAAATTTCATTGAAAGAGGAGCACAGAAGGTCCCTGGAAGGTCATGGAAGGCTTCTCTGAAGAATTAACCTTTGAAGGACATGTAGGATATAACGTGGTGGAGAAGGGAGAGAGAGTAACAGGGCCCTCTGGAGAGGACACAGGCTGTGGGAAAAGCTGACAGAAGCCAGTGAGGCCAGAGCACAGAGGAGCTTGGCAGGGGTGAGGCGGGAGGGGAAGGAGGGGCAAGGGCAAGAGATGTGTCTTCAACCTAAGAGCATTGTGAAACCATGAGTTGGCTTGATTTTGCATGGAGAACAAACTGCAGCCAGGGCAGGTGGCATCCTGGAAGGTAAGTTAGGTGATCACTGCACTTACCCAGGTGAGAGATGATGATGGTGTGGACTAGGGTGAGGGTGGGGAAGTCCACAGTTTGGTGATCACAATAGAATGGAGTTTTCCATTGCATCAGAGCACTCTGTTAAAGATAGACTCAACAGAGAAGTAAGAGGCACACTGGGCCTGAAAGGCAAGGGTTTGCCAGACAAAGAAGGAAGGTGACTGGCCCTTCTAGGTAGAGGAAAGAGGTAGATATTGATAGAGAAAATTTGGGTAAATTGACCTGTCACAGCAAAACTAAACAAATGCTCTTGACAACAGCATTTCCCATGGTCAGCTGTGTCCACGCACATTTTACAGGGATTCTCATTCTCAGCAGACAATAGTACTCTATTGTTTGTGGTGGCCACTGGCAAACATGTTATTAAAACCCAACCTGAAGAGAAAGCAGACTCCCTCAGAAAGATGAATTAATATTCACACCTCAAAAATTTTTGGTTTAACGCTAGCAGCTTAACTTACCATTTCAATCTTTGGGTTCATCTTTTGAAGCCAGAAATTTTTATTGATTTTTTTGTATTTAACAATTTTTCTAAATCTTCTTATCCTTCCAGAATGCTAATGCAATCTATCCCTTTGACGATAGTGCCAAAATTTGGAACATTTTCAATCATGTTAGTGCTAAAATAAAAAGAGAAAATGTGAAGCAGGTTATAAAAAGAAGGATCTCAGCACTTTAACAATATTCATGATTTATCAACTGCGAGGATAAGACTGTGCATTGCTGACTGCTGTTATGCTGTAACATATTAAATTGCTTTAATGGTGAAGCAGTAGTTCTCACATTTGCCTGTGTAGTGGCATCACTGGTAGGGCTCGTTAGAACACAGATGGCTGTGCCTCAGTCGCCGGAATTTCCGATTCAATAAGTCTTATATTTGCATTTTTAAAGAGTTCCTGGGTGATGCTGCTGCTAATATAGAGACCATGCTTTGAGAACCAGTAGAGGAAAAGAAAGGTGTTCTTAAAACACTTTGCATGCCACTGGGCAACTGCTAGGGTGGAAGGGAGCGCAGAGCTCCAGCACTCTAGCGCCCTTCCGTGAAAAGGACTGGAAGGCAAACTGGGCTTAGTTGTTTTGCTGCAGAGGGTCAGCACTGTGACCCCCTCTCCTCACTGCCCTGGCACTTTTATAACAAGAGGCTTTCTATGAATTGAAAAGCCAACTAGCCTTCTAAGGAAGCGCGTTTCTCAAAATGCTATGTACACACATTTTCTAGAAGAGAGACATGTTTGTAGTTAATTTTATGCTAGCAGGAGAGCATAAAACATATGACAAAAGAAAATGTGTTTGTACATCATCATCGTCCACATCTGCTGTGAGTTTAGAGTTATTTTGAATATTATATTGTGCCGCGGCCAATCGGTTCATATAGTCCTTTTAAAATATGCTGGAATGTGAACATTAATGGTGTCGTGATAAAGATAAGTTGTTTAAAGGTTTAAGGAAGGATATGAAGAATGACACAGTATTTTTATAAATAAATTCAATGATTAGTGTGAACTCTTATTTCCTTTTTCTATTAACACGATTAATGATGGGGCTTTATTTGGATCTCACCAGTCAACCCATTATGTCCTCTTTTTGTTCCAGGCTCACATCCGAGGTACCACATTAAATTTAGTTGTCATGTCTCTCCTGTCTCCTCTGGTCTGTGACAGTTTCTCAATATTTCTTTACTTTTCATAACCTTGACTGTTTGGAGAGTACTGTGCAGGCATCCTATAAAATGTCTCTGAATCTAGAATTATCTATATTTTTCTCAGTATTAGACTAGGGTTAGGGGTTTTTGGAAAGAATTCCACAGAGAAGAAATGTCCTCATGGATCATCTCAGAGAGTGCGTGATATCCACATGACATTAACGTATCATCTACTTTTAGATTTGAGCCTGTGTTTATATAACTACAGGCATCATTACTGATGCTAAGTTGCAATAAATGCATGATAGTAAATATTGAAGGAAACTCATATTTCAGTCATTGAAGGATATTGGGATGTAAACCATAAGCAAATCAGGTAGAAAATTCTCTTTCTTGTAAATATTTCTATAATAAAGCAAAATATGATAAACTCTGCTAAGAAAGCTTCAAATAAACAAGTAAAAAAATACTTAAGCACAGAAATATTTTTAGTCCTTAAAGAAATTTATTTTTCAGCTCTAGAGACATGTTTTACATTAAAGAACATAAGCAGCAATGCACATGTGCATATAATGCCTGGAGTTTGTGCTCATATTCCTATATTTGATAATATACTAAGAGGAGAGAGTATGCAAAATAACTTACTATGCATTTTATCCACATATATCAGAATGCAAGTAATATTGGATGATTTTTGCCATCACTTGGAGTAAATATATGGCAGGGGCATTTTGCTGCCAGGTTTCTGATATTGATCATGGACTAGATTATGAAATAATATCATATTTTGCCACATCAGTGTCTCTGGTGGTTATTAAGCTACAGACTAGAACTGGAAAATCACTGTATGCAGCAGGCACTGTGAGAGAAATATCAATACAGCGAGTACCGGGAAACATGCATTTTCTATTAAAATGTGAAGCCCTTAAGCACGGAAGGGAAGATCTATATAGTAGATATGGGGAAATAGATTAACTCTCCCAATATTCATTTGGAAATTGTCATTTAGGCTTTTCAACTCCCTAAATACCTTAAGCTTCTGCCTGGAAGGGTTTGAAAAAATAAGTTTGCATGTCAGTACCTTGACAAGGTAGATAGGGAGTTTCAGGTAACAAGCTGAGGGCAAAATTTTAGTCTGCTTATGTGATGTATTGTAAAGACTTCGGAATAATCCATTCGAAGTAAATGTCAGATCTGTATGTGCATTCAATTTTAAAAATGTGAGTGTGAATCAGGCAATTGGAGACTGTCATACTCATGAAAATATATGGTTAGCAATGAGTCCAGCTGGCTATAAAATTTCTTTGGAAGAATAGAAAATTCTTGCACTCACAAATATCACACAATGCATCATTCATAAAACATGTATTTGTTGCTTGTGCAAAGTACTATCAATGGCACTGTAGAGGGTATACATGATATATCAGATAAAGACTCTACTCCCAAGGAGCTTATAGTGGTCTGAACTGCTTCCTGGAGAAAGGAGGGTAAATGAGGTTCTGCCCAACTGGGTTACAGGAAGCAGGGCTAGGTAATGAGAAAGAAAGCAGTGTCTGAAGCCAAGAGGTCTGTAATCTGCATTCGAAGATTTTGGCTTCCAGATTCCTTGTGAATGAATCCATCGCTGGGGAAGAAACTGATGATAAGCTAGAAACAGTTTAGACAACTAGATGACCAATCAGAAACCCTACAAAATAGAAAGTGGCAAGGGGCCACAAGAAGATGTAGGTTATAAAATATGTCTGAGAGAAGGAAGAGAGGGAGAAAAAGAGGGGAAAGAAAGAAAACGTGTGTGTGTGTGAGAGAGAGAGAGAATTTCCAGCCGGAGACAGCAGATTCATTTTGTGGGAATATAGTGTTAAAGAACAATTAATATACTCCTAAAGTTATAATATTTAAGTCTAGACCTTACTGAGTAGTCAATGGGAAGTGATTAATGTTTGTAAGAAGCAAAAGAACATAAATAGAGTTGTTTTAATACTTTAGGAAGGTTTATCTGGTCAAAGTTTATAAAATCACTTTTAGGTGTATAGAGCATGGGGAATCCCACCTAAATAGTATGAACAAAAGATGATGATGTCCTAAGCTTGGAAAAAAAGATGACACAAATGCCAGTGAGGCTGTTAAGGTAGAATCGGACAAATGATAACTATTTATGTAATCATTCATTTGCTCAAAGTCGTACTGAGTGCTACTCTTTATGTGCCTGTAACTGTTAACACTGGAAATTCAGAGTGAACAGGGTAAATATTGTACCCTACCTCACATTACTTATATTCTAGGGGGAAGAAAATGATTATTAGAGCAAGATATTACAAATAATTTATTTAGTAGATATTTACTGAGAGCTTAGTATCTCCAAGACACGTGGCTGAGAAATTAGAGCAATAAGCCTACACAGTCATGGTCAGCATTACAAAAGCAGCAAATTGTAATGAGAGTATGCCTCAATAAGAGTTTAAGCTAGTTTTAGGGAAACAAGAGGAAAATAATCGAGGGCGACTTTCAGGAGTCAAGCTCTTATATCTCCTAATTCCTCAGCATTCTCACTCTGCGAGAACACAGTTGAGTATTTTCACCTTCACACTGGAAATCTCAAGTTTACTCAACTGGCTTTCTAGGACCAATTCTGATCTCAGGTGCAAGATATAGGCAACTTTAACAGCAATCTCCAATTCAACACCAAGGATCCATGTTGCCTGATTGGAACTGGGACTCATCCCTCACAAACCCCTTTCCAGTAGGAGGAGCTATGCATGGACCCTGCTTCCTCCAGTGTCTCCAGGTACTGAACACTTGCTGTTCCCAGGAACTCCTGGACACAGGTGGCGCTGAGCAAATATTTGACACTCAGACTCAGACTATTTTGCTCTCTGTCTCTCCACTTTGATGTTCCTCTGCCCATTAAAAAGGGAAAACAGCAGTTGGGCAGAGTCCTTTTTCTGGATCACAACACAGCCCCTCAATGTGTCCCACAGAACAACAGCAAGCTTACCTTGCCTCAAGATGTCTCTGGGAGATTAATGCACACCTGACCTGGCCAGGAGATGCTTGTTGATGTTCTTTAGATGCCATCGTATACCAGAGACGATAGCATTACAAGAAAGATAGCACTGGTCACCATACGACCTAGAGGGAGAATTCAAGAAGGACAGGAATTGATCTTTTATTTCACATCTACCTCTACCACCCAGCAGCTTCTTGAGAGCAAAGAGTGTTTTTTATTCCTTTGTATATTCACAAAACTTAACAGAGCACCAGGCAATCAATAAATATTTTTCAGTTGGATGGATGGATATAAAAGCAAAAGCCTTTGAGTTGCGCTACTACGGTACAAAAAAGCAAATAGAAACTAGATTGCAAGGGATGATGTGTTGAGGAAATACAGGATTCACAAAGAGAGTGCCCTTTCAGGGAGTTTTGCAGTGATGTGAAGAACTGTGTACAACAGAAACTCTGGAGTGAAAAGGGTGAGAGAAGCCATTTAGAATTTAGGAGATTTGAGCAGCAGTGCAGATGGATGGGATGTCCTCTATGTTTGGCGGGACACTGAAAAAAAATTTTAAACGAGGTGAAATGGCACAGATGGATGGATTAGCTTAAAAAGGAAAAGAAAAAATTTCTTTAGGAGGAGGGAATTGGGAGACAAAATAGAAGATATTTACAGGGACAAAAATCTCTGTACTCACCACAGTGAAAGTTTTAAAGATAAGAACAATTCTGAAGATATCACAGTACGTTTCTTTATATAGCTATGGTTGTGTGTCATCACCTGTTTATACTTCTTAAGTTACACATCTTTGTTCAAGTCCACAAAAAATTATAGCATCATCACTCTAAGTAGCACAGGGGTACCACAGCTGTATACACTGTTGTTTTGCTGCCTATAATGTATCATTTTGCACAAATCACAATGTGTATTCCAGGACATTCTATGAATGATAATGTTTTCTGTTTTTAATCTTGAGATATATTTTAGGTGATCTTGTAATGAGAACCATATTATTCATGTATTTATGTATCTACTTACATTTTAGTCACATATTTATGTCATCATTTATTGATATTGCTATTCATAGTTCATATAAATCACTCTCACTCTCTTCTTGTCACTCACTTTCGCTCTCTCTTTCCCCCAGGAATAGTTAAGTCCCGAAGAGATTAAAAAGAATATGAAAAATATTTGTTTTAAATTCCCCAACATCCATATGTGTAAAATAATAAGGAAAAGGTGAAATAATAAATAAAATAACTTTGCTGGATTAGCAGACACATATTTTGCTTTTAAATATCCCTGATTACTTCTTTATGGGTAGATATAAAGTTAGTTTTATGAATCAGTTGGACATACCTTGCATAAAAATAAAATTCAACATAACTCTATTGTACATTGAATTTAAAGCTGTTATTTTCTTATGTAACAGTAAATAGGTCAACAAACCTTGTCATATGCTTGTCAATCACCTATGTTTGGCTGTCAATAAAAATCATTTTTATATCATCTTTATTGCTATATAATTCCTATGTCATCCAATTTACTCTTTTAAAGTGTAAGTTTTAATGGTACATGAGTATACTATATTCCCAGGGTTATGAACTATCACTATAAGCAGTTTTAGAACATTTTTCTCAATTCCCCCAAAAAGCTTGGTATGTACTAGCAGGCATGCCCTATGTTCTCTTTGTACCCCCAGCCCCAGGCAACTACTAATCTCCTCTGCCTCTAGAGACTTGCCTATATATATTGAAGACTTTATGTAAATGAAATTTTACAATTATGTGTGGTCTTCTATAACTGGATCCTTTCCCATAGTGTAATGTTTTCAAATCCCATTAATTGTTCTTGTGAAATAATATTTCATGATACAGATATGCCACCTAGTTTTTATCCATTCACCACTTGCTGGACATTTGGGTTGTTTACTATTTTTGGCTATTGTGAATAATGCTGCTATGAACATCTGCATATTGTTTTTGTGTGGACATATGTTTTCATTTCTCTTGGGTATAAACCTAGGAGTAAAATTTCCAGATTATATGAAAATGCTGTTTGACTATTTGAGGAACTGCCAAACTGTTTTTTAAAGTAACTATACCATTTTACACTTACACTAGCAATGTGTGAAGGTTACACATACTTGCATGTCCTCTCTAATACTTGTTATTATCTTTTTTTTTTTTTGGTTATATGGTTATATGTGAAGTGGTATCTCATTGAGGTTTTCATTTTTATTTCAGTGGTTGCTAGTGAGGTTGAGCTGCTTTTCATGTGTTTTCTTTGGCCATTTGGATATCTTCTTTGAAAAACTCTATTCAGATCATTTACCCGAATTTTAGTTGGGTTATTTATCTTTTATTATTGAGTTGTGAGAATTCTTTATATATCCTAGATAAAGTTTTTTAAATATCAGACATATGATTTATAAATATCTTCTTCTATTCTTTGGGTTATCTTTTAGCTTTCTTGGTAGTGCCTTTTGAAACATCAACAATCTCTATCTTTGATGAAGTCAAATTTATCTGTTTTTTCTTTTATTGCTTGGCCTTCTGGTGTCTTATCTGAGACACCATTGCCTAATCCAAGGTCACAAAAATTTACATCTATGTTTTCTTCTCAGAGTATTAAAGTGTTAGGTTTTATCATTTAGGTCTATGATACATTTTGAATTAATTTTTGTGTGTGATCAGAGAACATACTATGTATTATTTTAAATATTTCAAATTTATTAAATCTTGTTTTATTGCTTATGACATAATTTATCCTGGAGAACATTGCATGTGCACTTGAGAAAAATTTTCATTCTGCTGTGTTGGTGGAGTGTTCTATAGATGTCTGCTAGGTCTAGTTGGTTTATAGGTTTGTTCAAGTCTCTTACTTCTCTGTTAATCTTTTGCTCAGTTGTTCTATTATTAAAAATGGGATATTGCAGTGTCCAACTATTATTTTTGCATTATATTTTCCTCCCTTCAAATTTTTCAGTTTTTGATTCATGTATTTTGAGCTTCTGCTAGGTGAACATATTTTTATACTTTTTATACATTCCTGCTAAAGTGACACTTTTATCACTACAAAATGTCCCTCTTTATTTCTAGTACTTTCTTTTGTTGTTTTAATGCTGATTTTGTCTGATATTAGTATAGTAACTCCAGCTTTTCTTTGGGTGCTGTTTACAAAATATACCTCTCTCCATTCTTTTCTTTCAAACTATTTGTATTTTTCCATCTGAAGTGTCTCCTGCAGACAATCCTTTAAAAGTGGAGAGAATCTAAAATGGGTGCTAGTGCTCCTTCTCTCCCAGGACCTGGGTTGCCCAGTGGAAGAAGGGGCCTGGGGCCTCTTGGTGTGACTGTTAATGCTTCTGGTGGGGACAGACTGAGGATCACGAATCATGGGTAGGTCCATAAAACCCCTCCCCCCTTAACTGAGAGTTGGCATCATGGCAAAGTGAATGGTATCAGAAAGTCCTGTTTCCTAGTGTCATTTAGCATAAACACCAGCAAATCCATCCTCTTTCCCTGGGCACAACTTCTGTTGTCCAGTGACAAGATAATCTCCTTAAACACGAATCTGTAGTCTATTACTTCAATTTATGTTTCTTCTCCCAGGCTTACAGAGGATAAGAGAATATGCCTCTTAGTTTGCTTCTTTGTCCACCCTCCCCCCTTATATTTTATCTTATCTTCTCATTCCATAAGCTTGTTAATGGAAAAGAAGCCAAACTCTGTAATTTTAAAGAGGTTTATTCTGAGCCAAATTTGAGAACCATGACCCGGAGCCATGTCCAAGAAGCCTTGAACAAGCAGACTCCCTGTGGTTGGGTTACAGTTTGGTTTTATACATTTCAGGGAGACAGGGATTACAGGTGAAGTCATAAATCAGTACGTAGAAGGCATGCATTGGTTCGGCCTGAAAAGGTGGGCCATCTCGAAGAGTGGGGGTACAGGTTATAGATAGCTTTAAAGATTCTTTGATTTGTAATTGGTTAAAAGACATGAAGCTTTGTCTAAAGGCTTGGAATGTTTTAAGATAAAGAGCTGTTTTCTATA
>JAQIFY010002520.1:0-13267 GCA_028533085.1 Varecia variegata | reverse complement strand
ATCATACATTTTAAAAGTCCAATTCTAATTTTAAAACATAAGATCATCTAGAATTAAAATGTAGGCCACATTAGTTAGGAATTATATTTCTCTAAAAAAAGATAAGATTTCTATCTTTATCTTTTTACTGAAGACATCACATTTTCATGCTACCAAACATAACATTTCATGAATAAGAAAAATTACCTTATTCAAATATGCTATAAATTACAGTTTCACAAGCGACCATGTAGTACATCTGATGGATTCAAAGTATGCTGTTGTATTCTATTCAGAGCTTTTATTGATACAAATGTATATATTCCTTCATTTGCTCAGAAGAGGAGAAAATCCAATATACTAGCTAATAATTTCAAATTGTGCTAAGTATTACGTGTAAAGCATTCTCCCTTAAAAATGTCATGTACTATGAAATGCCATGAAGCAGTGCTTCCTTTCGGTATTACTCGAAAAAGCAGAAACGCAACTAATCCTACGTAGCCCCTTGTAATTCATATAACAATTAAATATACACTTTTGAAAAATGACAAGCCTGATTAAGAGAAACTCAAAGCAATAAATGAGTAGCAAAATACAATCAATAAGGGTTTGTACATGGAACTCCTGGAATGCTTTTAAGCCATGTACTTGTTTCTCATTCACTTGTTATTACTTTTCTTTCTCAATTTATCAATCCTACTGCTTATCTCAGTACCCTTCCATGATAACGTTAGTCACTGACCGAATTCCACAATCTAAGTGCATTCATACAGCGGTGACATGTGCTATCTTCATAGCCCCGTACGATAAAGCAGTTATATTCTGCTGGTGTTGTAAGAATTAACAAGACCAGATGCCATGGCATTTGCTGGTTCACAGAGGGGTCCTGTCATGGGATGTGATATGTAGAAGTCACTCAATTCATGCAATCTGAAAGGTAACATGAATATCAAAGAGGCTAAGGGTAAGAATGAAGTATAATGGGGTTGGCTTGGGTGTAAAAATGTACTTTTAGGCAGATTACTCCTCTGGTGAATAAGGTCAACACAGCCTGTTCCGCTCAGACATGGCAGAGAACACACAGAAGAGCAGACCTGTCAAATCATCGTCTGTCTGAGCCCTGCAAACAGGTCATATGTCCTTTTTAGGAGATGGAACTGGCCTTGAGAAGTCAGCAGGAGGGAAAAGGATTTGAAATTCTGTCCGTCTCTACTTGTATTTTAAATGTCATAATCATCTAGTTTTCTTTGGTTTGTAAAATCTTCCAGCTCTTTTGACTTGTTGAATTGATGAATTACTCAGGAAAAAGCAGCTAAAAGAAGTCACTCTTCTACCTAGACTTTCCAACTTTGAAAGAAATATGATCATGGAATCTTAAATTATGTTAAAAAACTTGCCTAATTCTGTCATTAAGAACTTTTTTTTTTTTTTTTTTGAGACAGAGTCTCGCTTTGTTGCCCGGGCTAGAGTGAGTGCCGTGGCATCAGCCCAGCTCACAGCAACCTCAAACTCCTGGGCTTAAGCGATCCTCCTGCCTCAGCCTCCCGAGTAGCTGGGACTACAGGCATGCGCCACCATGCCCAGCTAATTTTTTCTTTATATATTTTTAGTTCGCCAGCTAATTTCTTTCTATTTTTAGTAGAGACAGGGTCTTGCTCTTGCTCAGGCTGGTCTCGAACTCCTGACCTCGAGCGATCCACCCGCCTCGGCCTCCCAGAGTGCTAGGATTACAGGCGTGAGCCACCGCGCCCAGCCTGTCATTAAGAACTTGATGGAGTTCATTATGTTGAACCGAATTCAGTTCGTTTCCTTCATTGCAGGTTAAGGGCAAGAGAGAGAATTATGCACATATATTGGGTTGAAAATTATTTCTCTCAGCTGGTACAGACCATCTGGTTTTCCATGGTAGAATGAAAAAGGCAGAAAATGGTCACAATGGAATGACATATGTTCCCAACAAGATTTTGAAAAATGCTTTGAAATGTCTGTATGGAGTAAGTAGTTTTCTAGTTCATCATTTTGCCCAATTAAAAAAATATAGACAGAGGAATATAAAGTGACATCAACCAGTACATAGCTGAGTCAGCAAAGATCTCTGGCCCCATTGAATGTCCCAAAGCATCTTCTTGTTCTATGACACTTATTTTATCACAGAATTGTCTCCTAATCTGTAATACAACACGATGATAAAATAGAGTATATACTTAGTCCTAAGTCTATAATTGCAAAAGAAACATATAAAAAATATCCCCAAAAAAACCTGATGAGAAATCTGATCATAAACACATATTTCAGCAAGAAAACAAAAGGAAAAGAAAGGGTATACATGCAGTCTTTGTGAAGATACTCTGCTTTTATATAAATTCCCTCGAGGGAATGACTGT
Source organism: Varecia variegata (assembly GCA_028533085.1). Taxonomy (NCBI): domain Eukaryota; kingdom Metazoa; phylum Chordata; class Mammalia; order Primates; family Lemuridae; genus Varecia; species Varecia variegata. The sequence goes on along the minus strand of JAQIFY010002520.1, from coordinate 10,904 downwards.
ATGTTCTTCTGAAAAGAAGCTGGCGTTTAATGATAAGAAAAAAACAGCTCTTTTGGAAAACAATTTCTAATTGATCATTCTAGCAGACAGAAAACTATTTTAATAAAAATGGATTGTTTAGAGAGGATTAAAATGTTTTTTAAAAACACAAGGTAATTTGGAGATGACCTTGGGATCAGGCCTGGTGGGTGAGTTTCATTATCTCTGCCTAAGAATGAAACAGCTGGCCTTTGGTTTTGCTGCGTGAAGGTGTGCCCAGCCTGGTGGACTCCTGGAGGGTTGACGGGCAGCCTCACCTTCTGCCAGGGGACTCTCAGGGCTCAAGGTCAAGGAGGAGCCCCTGAGAAAAGATCCAGGGAATCTATTAATAAATCCCTATTCCTAAAGGAACACTGGCTGGGCATGGTGGCTCATGCCTGTAATCCCAGCACTTTGGGAGGTCAAAACAGCAGGATTGCTTGAGGCCAGGAGTTCGAGACTAGCCGGTGCAACATAGCGAGACCCTGTTTCTATGAAAAACAATATTAGCCAGGCATGGTGGTGCACGCCTGCAGTCCCAGCTACTCGGGAGGCTGAGGCAAGAGGATCGCTTGAGCTCAGGAGTTTGAGGCTGCAGTGGGCTGTGATCACACCTCTGCACTCCAGCCTGGGTGACATAGTGAGACTCTGTCTCTAAAATAAATAAATAAATAAAGGAATGCTAGCTGCAGGAGCAGCTGGGGTAATGAGAGCATGATTAGCAGTGGCAAAACACCATCACCACCACCACCAACAGCAAGTTGCAAGAAGGTCTGAGTGTGCCCTGTGCATCTAAGACGCCACTTTCTACCTTCCACTTCCTGCTTTTGCCCCGACACTTGTGTGACCCTAAACCAGTGCCAAACCTGGCTGTGCTGTGATTCTTCACCCGTAAAATAGAGATGATAATGTGTCTACCTCACTGAGTCGCTGTGAGGATTGAGGATTAAATAAGATAATACAAATAAAGTATTTGGCCTCATGCAACATGCATGCTTGATAGAAGCTTTTTTTTTAAAATTGCATTTTTGTTAATAAAATTGTGGCAAAACAGGCATAACATAAAATTGACCATTTCAGCCATTTTTAAATGTACAGTTCAGTGGCATTAAGTGCATTCGCATTATCAAGCAACCATCACCACAGTCCATGTCCAAAACTTTTTCATCATCCCCAGCTCAGAGTCTGTACCTTTTAAACTAACTCCCCATTCTCCACTTTGTGAGCCCCTGATAGTCACTATTCTGTGTCTGTCTCTACGAATCTGACTCTTCCAGGTCCCTCATAAAAGCAGGATCATGTCTTATTTGTCCTTTTGTGTCTGCCTCATTTCACTTAGCATATTGTTTTCAATGTTAATGGCATTTTGAATGCTAAGTTTATGCTGCTAGAATGGAAAATAGTCCCAGAGAAGTCAGGCACACTTTCTCAGCTGTAGAAATGAAACCAACATGTATTTTCTCAACCCCAAAGCAGATATTGCACCAATAATTGGATGCATTATTATTCACACAATCTCTTAGCAACTTACATCGCTTTGGTAACCTGCAGCTCAGTGAAAATGTTTGTTTTTTTGGGGGGGGGCTGTCTCTTTAAACAACCAACTTTCAACAACATTTCCAACAATTAGTTGTTCCTGCTATAGTATGACATTCCTCATGTCACACAGAAGCAGTCCAGGGGAGGCTGTCATGGAAATTCTGAATCCTATCACATCTCTTCCCATGTCCCATGAATTCCTGCCCTTCTTACGAAACGCAAAGAACAGAGGACAGGTCTGGGGTCTCTTTAAAATATCAACTTTTTCTGAGCTCAAATTTAACTCACATAACCATCTTGGGCCTCCACACTCTAGCTACAGCACAGAACATGCACCGCAGTGAAATCATTTTAAAGAGACAGTTGACAAGTCTATTCTCGAATTGTTGCCAGTCAATAAATACATTAAACTGAACTGAATTCCACGACTGCCTAATTTTCAACTGATCTTTTACCCTGAGAATTCTCTAAACATCTGTGTCTGTAATATAGAGAGTCATGATTCTTTATTCCTCAATATCTGCATAGTTGCAAATATATATATATTTTTAACCTTGTTATTCAAGTAAATGGTAATTTCCTCAACAAGAGAGACCACTTTTAACTTCACCTAAGTAGTACTGGGCACATATCATGTGTGGGTGATTAATATTTTTGGCAATAGCATGAGGTTGTTTTTTGTCCATACTGTTGTATTTGGGTGCATACACAAGCTTCTTTTAAAAAAAAAATCCAGACATCAAATTAGCATTAATTATTCATAGCTCACTGTAAAACCCTTGGAAGCTGAGCTGTGCATCATGCTTAAAGTCTCCTGGTGTGGAATTTAGCCTTGAAACATTCCTTCCAAGTGTCTTTGTTCATCATTAAACCTTATGAAACTAAATCACAAAAATGGCCACGAACCTGGACCCAGCTTGAAGAATCTCAAGCTCATCAGGTTTCACGTTGCAGAAATACCTTTTTTAAAAAAAACATGGCATCACTATTGAATGTACATTCTTTAAGCAATTACTCAGGCTTCAAAGTAAAGACAAAACTACAAACAGCAATTTTGAGATGCTGTACGTATCCTGCATCACCTCTATGGGCTTTTACAAATTCCCAAGCAAGACAGCGGAGAGGTAAGAATTATTGCCTTCATTTTATAGGTGAAAAACACAAGCCCAGAGATGTTAATCAACTTGCTCCAAAACTAAGAAACCAGTGCTAAAATCAAGAATAAAATCTTGTTCTTCTCCTTTAAGGGCAGCGAGATACGTCCATCCTATCACATTCTCAAATCAAAGCCATTTTCTGTCCATGAGTAACTGTTAAGATTAGGAGACAAAGAATAGTAAAAAATAGACTTTCTAAAGAGGGCACTTGTATCAGTGGGTGTGGGCCCTTCTGATGGTGGAAAATCTATTCTGTGTGTTCGTGGTATAAAAGGGATCTTAGATGACTTTATGGGTCAGATTTTTCTCTTTTCTGATGGGTAAAATGCCACTAAGAGGTACCAAAGCTATGTAACTTAACTGGGGTTTAAGAGCAGGTAATGACTGTTAGTAGGGTTAACAAATAACATAACGTGGCCAGGAGGGGTGGCTCACGCCTGCAATCCTAGCACCCTGGGAGGCCGAGGCGGGATGATAGCTTGAGGTCAGGAGTTCGAGACCAGCCTGAGCAAGAGAGAGGCCCCATCTGTACTAATAACAGAAAAAATTAGCCAGGTGCAGTGGTTTGCACCTGTAGTCCCAGCTACTCAGGAGGCTGAGGCAGGAGGACCGCATGAGCCCAGGAGTTTGAGGTTGCTGTGAGCTATAATGATGCCACTACACTCTAGCCTGGTCAACAGAGCATGACCCTGTCTCCAAAAAAAAAAAAAAAAGGCATGTTACATTAGGGTTAAAATGACAGCAGGTCCCCTACCAAAAAAAACAATAGAAAATTTCAGTTCTCCTACCCTAAGGGGAGAGTGGAAGGTCCCTGACTGGCCACTAGAAGGAAGCTACAAAGGGGCAGGGTCCCTTCCAGGCACCGACAGCCCAGAATCAACAAAAACCTGATGATCTGCTGGCTTGTGCTGTCCCTGACAATGCAAAATCTACAGAACTAAAAGTGAGACAGAAGTCACTTTTCACATTAACTGCACTTCAGTCAGATGTGGTCTTTTCCTTCTTCTGTATAATGGTTATTAGCTGTCTGCCAAAAGTAAGTTAGATATCTGAATACAATTGAAAGCTTTTTGGTTCCACTTTTCAAGACTGAGGTTTAATCTTGTGACTAGTCTACTGTTACTTTCTAATGACACATGTTGCCCTCCAGATCCCCAAAGGTGGCCCCTTGATCGAATCCAAACTTCACAGAATGAAGATTTGTTCTGTAAAATCTGGGTTCAGTCAAAAGGCCACACTCAAGGATCCAGAAGGCCACATGTGGCCCCAAGGCCACAGGTTCCTCACCCCTTCTACAAAGAGCTAGTCTTAATGTTTAACAAATAGAAGTAACATTTTAAAATCTAAATACAGGAAGCCTAATAAAATAATTTACACAGAAATACAAACAATATATATTCAGATAAATATTCATATTCACACGTAATCCACTAAACAGAAATTAAAACAATGTCATGTAACTATTTACCTCTGAAGCAATCATTAATACCTAATGTTGGATATAATGTATAAAATCAGTATAATAATAATGTGGACATTGTCAACTGGTAGAATTTTGAAGAGATATATCAAAGCCCTAACCAGAGACTAATAAGAACATTCAAACTCATTCACTGGGCAAATAATTGCACATCTGAGAATTTATCTCAAAGAAGTTATTTAACAGAGCCAAAAACCATACACTCAAAATGGTTATTATAGTTTTATTTAAAGGCAGTAAAAACAAACTTATGGAATCAACCTAAGAGTCCAACAATAAATGACCATTTTATTGGACAAACGATAGCAAATCTGCACGATGTTATATTATGCTGTGATTAAATAGTGATCTCAAAATAATGTTGAAGGAGAAGGCAGCATGCACAGTAATAATCTGTACACTACAGTTACAAGTATGTGGATATGTATGTTTGTAGAAAAGGACTGGGATGCAATTGGCCAGGATAAAATTATTTGAGCAAGCATGGCGAGACTGTGGGATATTCCTATACTTACAACATTTCTTTTAATATTTCTTCTATTTTTAATAATAACTTTAAATTGATTACTTAGAAGGGTAAAATAAAACTCTCTTTCAAGTTTTCCCAATTCTAATAATAATAATAACTTTGCAAATTTCTATTGGGATTGCACAAAATGATTGTTCCCGCAAACTGCTTTAAGGGGCAAGGCAAAATCACATCAAACAGGGTGGCCCCTCCAGGTGAGGAAGCCAGTGTCCCCATGTACACGTCTTAGCCACCAGGCCTTACTCATGGCATATTTACCTATTTCAATACAAATTATATCTGAAGTGTGATGCAGAAACCTGCAGCCTTAGACTGTTATTTGTTTTATATAATAATATGCAGGAATACACAGTCACATGCTAACTTCCTCTTAAAAGAAGAAAAAAACTGCTTTAGTAATACAAAGAGAAAGAAAAAATAAAACCCCCAAATTACTAGATTTCTTAGAATATTTCACCACCATCATCTTTTTCATTTTCTCAGGCTTATTCCCATTCAGGAGCTTGGGCTGTTTACCATTTAGGCGTTGAGGATCACTTTGAGAGCCAACCGAAGATAAAAAATATTCATATATACACACGCTGAATATTTGCACATAGTATTGGAGAGATTATACTTGCCTTTCTCTCCCAGCCCTCTGATAGCAGATGCACAGATATCTAAGTACCAGACCCACTTCACAGGGAGATTATTTCATTTTTTCCTCTTTCCTCCAATATGCAAATAAACAGAAATTCATGGCTTTCCCTTGCTGCCCATCATAAATATCATAGTTGGGGATCTCAGAGCTAAGTTCATTCATTCTTAGCCACTGCAGAAAATGTAGGAGGTATCTGCATTCCATCAATAATAGTAGGTGCTATGCAAAGCAGTCTATATATTAATATAATTACATTCTATACATGTACTGTGATATTTTAAAAAAAATTCTCACAAATATCTTAAGACATAAACATTATAATTCTTAATTTTATAGTTGATGAAACTGAGGCTCAGAGAAGATAAAACTTGCCAATTGCACAGGTATTAAGGGGATGGTCTAGTATTCAACATCAAATCTGACTGGATCCAAACACTTGCTCTTAACCAGAGTCAGAGAAAACTAAAATTATGGGTAACATCCTAAATAAAATTTTAAAAGCTTGCATAAATCTGGGAGATCATTTTTTATTTGGAGGAAGGGAAGAAAAGAGAGAGGGAGTGACCATCTTGGTCTAAGAATAACTGCGGTTATTAAAGATACCATGTTTGAATTATTCCATGTCATTAAAAATTCTTGAAGACATGATTTTTAATTGTTACATATTATTCTATTGTATGGATACATCAGTTTCATAATTATTTTCTTAGTTTTAGACTTTTAGGTCATTTTCAATTTTCCAGTATTATGCTTTGTGATGAACATCTTTGTTCAGGCGAATATAAATACATACTTGCCCAAATCTCATATTTCCTTATAATTGATAAAATTCAAAGGCCAAAAGGATGAATATTTTAAGGCTTTTGATGATTTGGCCAAAGTGCTTACCAAAAACTTTGTCTGAAATTATACTCCTGAAATGCTTTCATTGTAGCTCTGAATTGGCAAGGCAAAGGCAATATATGTACCTAAACATTTGTACCCCTGTAATATTCTGAAATAAAAAAATATTATAACAAAAATTAAAAATAATTTGTGGACTGCAAGGGAAAATTATGTTTTTCTCCAATAAGTGCAAATTAAAATTTCAAAAACAGTGAAAATACCATGTTCAAGAAACTTACAATGCATCAATACCAGAATTCATAAAAAGACAGCAAGTGCACTTACTGTAAGTTAGACTGATTTTTTTTTTTTTTATGTTTGCCCATGGCTGTAAAAAAGTAATTATGCCAAATGGCATTGGTTCTTAATTTCATTTTAATGCAAGATGAGAATTAAGTGAATAAATTCTAAATGTGCTTTCATGCATTTGGGGTTTGGAATAACTTTAGAAAATACTGATATAAACTGAAACTGATATAAAAATCTAAATCATACTTGGATTTGAACAAAAATAAAGACCACATAGTTTATTCAGCACCCTAAAAAGCTCTTCCATGATACATATACACACATATACATATGTAAATGTATATGTGTATTATTAAAGATTCTCTCCATTTATATTATTGTCCAAACTTGAAAGAAAACTTTCTGTCATTATTGGAGAACTTCGAGAAAGACTGAATTGAAAATGTTAGATGGTTATATAAAGGCTTTATGAAGAGTTATTTTAAACCTTAACCAAACAAAAATCTATGTATTTGTAAGCCCCGTTAATACACAGGTGTTAGTTAAAATGCGAAGTGGCCAAGCCATAAGGAATAAAAAGTCCAGGTCTGGGGACAAATAAGTAGTTTAAAAGGAAAAAAAAAAAAAATCTCTGTGCAGATTCCCCATAACACTTCAAGACATGACTGAAATTAACTCTAGGATAAATTATCCATGTGACTATTTTAGAATCATATAGATTGGTATTCCTATTAAATAACTGTAAAATAATTGTGCCCAACTTCACTGCTCAAAATATTCACAATGACCAATGGAATATATTTGGCAATTTAGATATTTGGTAATTAGTGTTATATATTTTCCTCATTCGTAGAATTCCTTTGTAGGAAAAACTATACAGCAGTTTTTTCATATCTGATAATATTCTTAGAGAGCAGGCAAGGAAACGATGATTCCAGATGTCCCTCAAAATGAACAGGTATTGACCAATTTCTAAATTGAACGTGAGTGGCATTTGAAAAGTTCCAAAACTTGTGGAAAGTATCTAATGCCCAGAAATCCTTTATAATTAGTGCATATATTGTCAGCCGTATCAGAGCATAAAGGAATATAACTATGGTATATAAAACTTAATGGGGGCCAACTCAACAGGGACATTTTGTATCTTCAGAAAACTTCAAATGAAATCTAATAAAAGATAATCAACATCATATAGATTAAACAAAATACCTCAGGTTACTGAATGTGCTAATACTTTCATATGATACAACACAGGCCAAATGATTACCACACATATTTCTTAGCAAGTTTTTTTTGTTGTTGTTATACTCTGTTATACTAAATTTAGTGTAGGTTTTTCAGCTAGAATAACGGGAAACAAAAGAGGTAATTGGAAAGAATTTTTAGACAAACTATATTTTCTTGATTTTAAAATGATATTTGTGTGTCCTATTAGCACAGACATTTATAACCTTATTATTTTTATTTTTACAGGCTCTGGTTTAATTTTAGGTTCTGGAATTATTATTGTTTTTTAAGCCTTCCCTAGAAAGACACCAATAACAATATGATCTTGTCTTGAAAAGTTGTAAACCAAATCCAAAGACCCAAACAGCCAGTCACTGTGTACTAAATCTTTAAGTGTTTTAAATATTAGACTCTCATGTCTGTAGTTCATTAAATTCAACTTTTTTAAAGTGACCAACAGCAATAAAATCTTAATTTGCAGCAACACAGGAAGTCAACTCAGCCTGATTTACACCGAAAAGAATCAGACACACAAAAAAAGCTCAGTGGCCAGGCTGTCAGAATGACCCACAAGGCAACAAGTGCTTGTCTGCACTTGCAAAAAGCATTTTCATTTTCCACTATGTTTCTCTGGGCTCTTCTTCTCTCTCCCCCGGGGCTCCTAAATTGATCTCAGTAAGATACAATTTAAAACCAGAGTTACAGTGTTACTAGATTAAACCACTGCATTTAAGTTAGAACACTATGAATGGCAACATTTCTGGCAAGATAAGAAAACGTGACAAAGCAAAGCAACTGAGTGTAGCAGGAGCTCAGTAACAGTTCAGTGCATTCCCGTTTGCTTTAAGCCACACCGTGCATCTGGCTGCCTCCTTCCCGTAATGCTTACCCCAGGAATAAAGCATTTAGTCTGCGGAGACACGAGGCGTCTGTCAAGCATGCTAGACCAGTTGCAAGCGGACCCAGCACTCCAGCAGGAATACTTGTCACAGGAGCGAGAACTCAGCCAAGTCTTGCTTTGCTCAAGAGCATAGCAACCGCTTTCCTTTTCCCTGCTGGCGTGGGGTGTGTGTAGCCTAAGCCAGTCTGACTTTCGAAAGTTCCTCAAGTTACAATAGCTCTCTCTGTTCCAGAACCACTTAGGCACGGCAGAGGAGCCCATCAAAGTCAATTAACACCGGCAAGTGGGAGGGTCTTTTTCTACTTGGAATTACGTCAGCTGGCTTGGAACAGAGCCGCCTGCAAACTTGTCAAAGTGCAGTAACACTTCATTAGTATCAGATGCATGCCTCCAGGCAGCTCTGGCCACAGCTGAGCTTAATAAGAGACTTTCTTCCATACAGAACACCCGTGGGGAACCTGCTGCTTTAAGGACACATGTGGCCTTATAGATCCTTGAGTGTGGCCTTTTGACTGAATCCAAATTTTACAGAACGAATCCTTTTATTTTTATGATTAATAATGTATTTTGGTTCCTCTTTTATATTTATTCTATTTTTTAAGAAGAATGTATTTAAAATACCAAAGAAAAAAATCAGTTGCAATGAAATAATCCTCCCAGATTGACTGGCACAATTAGAACATTAGTAAACCATAAGGGCTAAATTGATGGCTGCTACGCTCATGATTTAGTTCTAAATTCCCCCACCTGACTGGCACCACGACTGCAGGAGGCTGGTTGGTGAGAGTTTAAGGGTATTGAGTCTGTTATCAGTTTTTGACAACGGTGTGCTGTGTTTCTGTTTGAAGTGCAATTTGCAAATAGTTGCACAGCTCGACAGTATTTTTTAATTCTGTCTGCTTCAGCCCATCATGTCAAAGAAGACGAAGAGAACGCTTAAGGAAGAAAACAGTTATTTCCATGAGGATTGGGAATTGCAATATTATCTTGTTTCTGCTAAAGATAGGATGATTTGCTTGCTTTGTGATCCTGCAATATCAACATTAAAGAAATTCAATGCTCATCTGCATTATAACACTCATAAGGACCACAAATATTTTAAATTAGTGGGAGAGGCACAAATGGTTGTGTTACAGAAAGTAAAAGATGAAAAGCAAAAGTGAAGATAATTCTTTCGAGCAGCAATAAGACCTGGAAATAATGCCACTGTAGCAACTTATAAAGTAGATTATATACTCGGGGAGAAAAGGGAAGCCATTCAGTGATGTAGAAATTGTGAAAAAATGCATTGTTAAAGTTGTAGGATGCTTAGACCTTGATAACATTTCAAAGTACAAACAACTGCCTCTTTCAAGGAGAACCATAACTGATCAGCAGTATGACTTGGCCTTCAACTTAACAGAACATCTTCATGCCATACTTCAAAAGGAAAATATTATTATATATTATTCAATCACTTTGGATGGATCAACTGATACTACTGACTCAGCACACGTTTTATACTTCTTTCAGGTCATAACAGAAGATTTTCTTTGCTAAGAAGAGTTACTCAATTTGGGCACTCTTGTGAATAGAATACGGGAAACAGATATCTTCAACAACTTTCAAGATCAATGCCATGAAGTTGGAATGAATTCAGTAAATTTAGCAAGTGGATGTACAGACAGTGCACCTTCCATGACAGGAAAACATGAAGGGTTTATTGCACAGATAAAGTATTAACAGATCCAGATGCTCCATACTTACTAAGGGTTAGGATATTTTGCATCTCTGTGAGAACAGACATTAGTTTGTAGAAAACTGACAGAAATGCAAATGAATTTGTCCAGAATTTGTCTAGTAGAAATGCAAATGATTGCTGTCTTGTATGAAAGATAACCCCCTAAATTGTTGTTTTATTGCCTTGTAGAGTATTAACCAGTTCTGTATCTAACTTTACAATCTTAGCCTAGCATTCTTTTTTCAATGACTATAAATACATTATCTCTCTCATAGTCTTTTAAACTGGTTTTACCATCCTGCTGGTTCCTTCAATGGATTTTAAAAAAAATCTTTGGCACATATTCATTTTATATTTGTTTCAAAAAAATGTTCTAAAATTTTGGAAAAATTATACTCAGACACCAGTTTTAAATTTGAAACATGATTTCTTTCTCCTCTGACAATGACAGATATGATTGTTAACTTTTCAAGCCCAGCCAACTTTAATTTATAATCCTGCTAAAATGTATTTAGGATGGAAAAATGTTAATAACTAATGATTTCAGGTTTGAAGAGAA
>JAQIFY010002519.1:0-13267 GCA_028533085.1 Varecia variegata | reverse complement strand
AGTAAAAGAGAGTTTGGTTACGGTCTGGGTCTTGTTTTATGGTGTCTGGATAGGAACGTCCCTGTGGTTCAAATGTCACCATGGAACCACTTTGCTTGGGCAGATGGGAGCTGCATGACCTGAGTCTTACTGCGCACGTGGGTTCTAGGTCATTTTCTGGACTTGGTTGTACCTATGCTGCTTGGCCCGTGGGCTAGGGCATTCTTTTGCAGCTGGCACGCCAAGCTCTGATTGGCAAATTCATAGGGTATTCCCACCTACCCCCGGTATGGCAGTTGCTCCAGACAGGAGTAAGGTGGAGCAGGACAAATATGGGGGCCTGGGGCCCACCCTTTTCCTTCTTCCCAGGTGGGGCAATTGCACCAAGGCAACAGCACCCACTTTCGTCCCTAGGAGACCCGGAATCCCTCACTATCTACCTAACAGTACCACTAACACAAGGCTTCTGGGAATGGTTTGCGATAACAGCAGGGATTTATAGAACAGCTTACAGTTTGTTTCATATGGATAAAATAAGATGATCAGAGTATGTTTTCACGAATCACACGGTTTATTGCCATACAAAGACTTTTCTCTTTTTTCCCCCCAGTGCTTAAAGAGGGGACTTCATCCCAAGTTCTCATCATAGCAAAACATATGTCACTCATGTAGCAAACTATGCAAGTGTTTGGAATCATTTTGAAGCTACATAACACAGTTTAAAATTTAATATTAGCTAGAACTGGTCCATAAAATTCATTGGCCATTTCTCACCATGGTTACATCTCTCCATAAATTTGCTTTGTAGCCATGATCCTGAGATCTGAGCCATGATACATGATACTGAGCCATGATACCTCCCCAACTACAATTAGACAGGAGCTCCCTGTTGGGCTATTTTTAACCAAAATAATGATATCTGCATTTAGAATGGCTCCAAAATAATGATATCTGCATTTAGAATACTCAGTACACAGTACTGAGTATCAGTAATTATTCAATGAATTAATGAATCCCTTAACATTGAGATTTTTCAAGTAAATTTTTCGGCAGTTTGCTAAAATCAGAACTCTAGATACATTCCTGAATATAAAATATATATCTATATGCCTCAAAAACATATTGAAATTGTTTTATTTTTCAAACTTCAATATGTTTTTCATACTTACAGACAGTGTTTATTAAAGGTACAATATTTTTTAAAAATATCTGTCAGCTTTTAATATTCACTTTAATTTAATTTAATTTATTTATTTTGAAGAGGCAGAGTCTCACTATATTGCTCAGGCTGCCTCGAACTCCTGGGCTCAAGTGATCTTCCCACTTCAGCCTCTGAGTAGTTGGGACTACAGGTGTGCATCACTGTGCCTGGCCTTATTTTTAAATGATATTTATTGTTCAGGAAATATTTAAATAAAAGCAAACATTCTAATAGCAAGGTTAGAGATATAGGAAATGTTTTACATAATTTTGTTTCATTAAAAATATTATTCTTGATTCATCACTTTATTGTTTATCCAAACATTTGTCAACTAATTCTGTTTAAATTGACAATTCATAATTATAAAAATGAATGGGGTACAAAGTGATGTTATAATTTATGGATAGCATGTGGAATTAAATCAAGTTAGTTAACATATCCATCACCTCAAATACTTAACATTTTTGTGGTGAGAACATTTGAAACTTATTCTCTTAAATTTTGAAATGAACGATACATTATTATTGACTATATTCACCATGCTATGCAACAGAACTCAAAAAATGGAGAAAAATATTCCTCTTTATTGAGATTTTATATCCTTTGACCATCATCTCCCCATTCCCCTACCCCCATGTCAATTAATTCTAACTAAAATCCATCAAGCCCTTGTACTACTTAGATGTATGGAAGGACAGAAGAATCAAGCGCGAGAGCCCTCACGGGGACACTCGGATGACTGGATTACAGCGTGAGCCTGGGACAGACAAATCCTCTGTTGTTGCTGATGGCTACTTGAAGTGCTTCCTCCATTCTTTCCATTGTAGAATATTTAGGGAGGTCCAGAATATTATGACAAGTCAATGATCTTGGACAATCTCTTTCACTGAAAGTTTCAGGACAGCGAAATATTATTCCCATTTCCTGAAAGCCTTTTACATGCATCTTATCACGTCCCGTAAGAAAAACTAGAAAGAAATAAAAGTTGGTTAAGATATTTCATAGAAAGAGCAAAACTTAAAATGAAAAGAAAGAAACTAATCACTTCATTCAAGAACTATTTGTTGATGCCCTTGTGCAGAGAGGACTACTTAGGGTGGTACAGAGCATAGAAAAATCATTTGGTACTTGGAAGCAGAAGTAAAAAAAAAAAAAAAAAAGAAAAATCATTTGGTCTTTGTCATGATTGAGGTCATGGTCTAGTTGGGGGGAAATTACATACATGAAAAGATAGTGGCAAGATATAAGGAAGTTTAATTAGCTCATCTAGGAATTATGAGGCTAGAAGCCTAAAGGACTCAAGGCAGGGAGAGAGATGCCAGGATGTGGCGGTCAGGGAGACTTCACAGAGGTCACACCCAGCTAGTTCTCAAGGAGAAGAGTTGGGGGAGCTTTCAAGGCAGAGGACAAAGCCCACGAAAAAGCCAGAGGTGGGAAGAAGTACGTGAACTCCCTGAACATACAGACAGTTGAACCACTGGGCTAAAGCAAAAATTTCCCATTGAAAGAGAAGATCAGAAAGGTAGAGGAATAGATTGGGTCTGTGGAGAGGTTGGAATTGTCCTCCAACATCCTCAGTAGCAACACAAGTAGCAAGAAGAAAGATGAATATCTTAGGAAGAACTGAAAAATGGGATGAGAAGGTGTGAGAATAAGTCATTAGAGAAACCTTAGGGTTCCCACCAAGAGAAGTTCTTACAACATGAGACCACAGAGCTTGGGCTTTGGAATCAGCCTAGTGGACTCAAATCCTGGTTCTCATATTTACCAGTTGTCTGAACATGGACAAGCTACGAAAGGCTCCAAGCCTCTTTTCCCCTCATGTCGGAAATGGAAAAAAAAGAATAGTACCTACCGCATAGGGTTGCTATTAGGATAAAGAGAGGTAAGAGCTATAAAGTGATCAGTATGGTGCCTGGCACAGAGTAAGCACACAGTAAATACTGCTGCTGTTACTATTATCATCAGTTATCATTGCTATTATTATTATTTCTAAGTAGTATATTATTATAAAACAGACAGTTTGCATTGTTCTAATATAATAGGACTTAGATAATTAAGTGAAGATAGGAATGTGAGATAAAAGGCTTGATTAAGAGCCAGTACAGTGAGGAAGGAGGCACAGGAGGGATAGAGTCAGTGTAGAAATGGTAGTGAAATAACAATGTCTTTCTCTCTGTCTTTAAATGGGAGACGGCCTTGCGTAAGAGCAAGCATGCCGGTCTAGAAGGCAGGGAGCCTGAGTTCTAATCCTTGCTTGGCCATTAACACGTGTGATCCAGCAGTAAGAATGGCTTCATCACAAACAAGATATTTATCTTTTTAAAAGATATATAATTATAGATCCATCTCTTACTACAATACTTACGGAGGAATTTTTTCTTTTCATCCAAAGTTAGTTTGTGGAAAGCCTTCCAAAACATCCGTATAGTAGGATGTGATTGGTAGTATCCTTGATCATACTTTGAATTCTTGAGAGAAAGAGAGAAACAATGTTTTTTGAGGAGGAATATATAAAAGTTGTTTGGAAAAATCGGGGCACTTTAGGTATCACCTACCTGTTCAAATTGTTTCCAGTCATAATCAATGTTTCCAATTATTGCTGTCATTAGTTCTTCAGGCTTGAAACGTCTAAGTATCTCCTTGTCACAGACTTTATAAAATCCTCTCTCAAATTCCTCATAAACTGCCTTTACAGAGATGTCAAAAATGTAATCAACACACTTAGAAACATAGTCTTTCCTTGAAGGAAGCAAAAAATAAAAATTAAAAAAAAAAAAAGGCCAATGACATACTTTACTAACGTCTAGAATATTCTATGCTTGGGCCTCTTTCCCACTGCTATTGAGAAGGAAAAGTAAATTACTTTATACAGCACAGGGATGATGTGTTGTGTTGTGTGGCCAGCTAGAAGGAAACTTAGAGAATATATTAAGACTTTATTCAGCTCTCATCTTCCTCACCGTAGTCTTGAGGATTTTTTGAAAAATACTAGTCTGAATATGTCATTCTCCTGCTTAAAGTCTGGCAAAGCCTTCCCATTGCCCTTTGGGTAAACACCAAACCTCCGCAGTGGGGACCAACCTTCTCCCATAATCTGACCCTTGCCAGACTCAGCAGCCTCTTCCCACTGTTTCACTTTCTTTCTTCTTTTCCATTAGAGACTGGGTCTCACTAATCACCAAGGCGGGTCTCCTGGGCTCAAGCCATCCTCCAGCCTCAGCCTCCCGAGTGGCTGGGACTCCAGGTGCGCACCGCCACGCCCCACTCCCACTTCCACTTTCACCCCTGGCCATACTGACCTTCACTTGACTGCCTGGCTGGCTCGCTTTTGTAATTAGGTCACAGAATGCAGCATTTCCTCTCTACCTGTCAACTTCTACCGTCTATCAGATTTCAATATAAACAAGACTTTCTCAGGGTTGGTCCTTCTGTTCTTCTCCCTCTCTCCTCTTAACGATACATGTCACTTTGTGGAAATTATTTCTGCAAAGGCCTGTCTTGCATACAGGATGCAATTTTCACCACATGATGAATTTCCTGATGGTGGGGTTGCTACTGGAGGCATTTTCACCAGACAGGATTGTGTCCCACCCTTTGAGCAGTCTTTGTGGACTAGCCCACCTAAATCAACTCCTGTCTGCCTTGCCCTGTAGCCAGTGGTATGCTGGTAAACGTTTAACAAGCAGCTCTCTGAAAAGGAGGGAAGGGGAGGGAATTCACATTTGCAGATTTGCTGATTTCCATGGTGTGCATGTTCCCACTATGGCTGATTTTAAGCTACTAACACTTTGATAATAAACTCTTAACATTTTTGAAAATTTAACCATCAGCTCTCACAAGCTGGTACCAGCTGGCTCCAACACACCACTACTGTAACTCCCTAGTCTCTCAATTGGTTTAAATTTTTTCAGAGTACTCATCCTTATCTGACATATTACATAATATTACATAACGTATTTGTGTATTGTCTTACTGCCCCACTGGAATTTAAGTTCCAAATTTTGTCTGTCTTTTTGGCTGCTGTATCTCCAGCACCTAGAGTATTCTAATACAGAATAGGGCTCAAAAATATTTGTTAAATGAATAAATAGAGAAAAGTGCTACAAAGGAAAGATTTAATCCTGAATCCTTTCTCTTCTTCTCTTACCCTATAACCTTTTCATCTTTCTAAAATATGAGCTAAAATAGATTTTTAAAGTATAGTGTTACAAACATTTTATGTACAGTGTATGTACAGTATATTCAAAGCAGAAAATCTAGGTCTCAAGACTTACTTGTTGGTTTGGTTCACAGGTATAGAGATCCCATTTGGAATTAAATCAACATCATTTTGGTCCCAATGTATCTGTAACCAAAATATATTCAGGTATTAAACATGAAAGTAAGTCTGAATAATCAGCCACTCACAAATACAATTATTGCCAGTATATTTTCCCCGATAGAAATGAAAATAACTGGGAGACAAATAATTATGTAATTCACCCTTTTAAATTTCATATAAAGGCCAGGTACAGTGGCTCATGCCTGTAATCCTAGCACTCTGGGAGGCCGAGGCGGGAGGATCACTAGAGGTCAGGAGTTCGAGACCAGCCTGAGCAAGAGTGAGACCTCCGTCTCTACTAAAAAATAGAAAGAAATTATCTGGACAACTAAAAATATACAGAAAAAAAAATTAGCCGGGCATGATGGCGCACGCCTGTAGTCCCAGCTACTCGAGAGGCTGAGGTTGCTGTGAGCTAGGCTGACACTACGGCACTCACTCTAGCCTGTGCAACAGAGCCAGACTCAGTCTCCAAATAAATAAATAAATTCATATAAAAATAAAAAACCTACTCTAGTATGTGTAATATATAGCTTTTAAGCCAAATTATTCTGTTTAGTTGTTTACATTATTCACATTAACTGAATAATCACCAATCTTCACTTTATTTGAAAGTATATGGACATAAGGTGTCAAATGAGAAGCAAGTGAAGAGAAAGTCTTGCAGCACAGAAGTAAAATATCTTTCAAAAAAGGGATCCCATATTTAAGATACTACAATAAAAAATATTTTAAAAAGACTTATTAAAGCTAAACTATATCTGGCTTTCTTTGGTACTCACAGAAAAGTGTATGTAAAGTTCTTCTCCAATGTCATCAGCTTCATCATTTAGAACTTCTTGCAAATTCCTAATGAAAAGTTTGGTTTAAAAAATCATATTTGTTGATCTTATAAAATTTCAAAAGTAATAAATGTTCAATGGAAAAATTGTAAACAATATAGAAACATATAAAACGCAATGTAAATTTCCTCTCCACCTTCCCACTCTGTGGTCCTAGAGTTAACCTCTATTTGCAGTTTGATTTGTTGGACCACTGCTACCACACAGATACTGCTACGTCTTTGTGGAAATTACAGAAAGGACCTTCTTCCTCTAAACCTGTGATTCTCAACCAGGGGTGATTCTGCCCCACTTCCCCGCCCCCAGGAGACATTTGGCAAAGTCTGCAGATATCTTTGGTTTCCACAATTGGAGGAGGACTGCTACCTGGCATCTAGTGGGTACAAGCCCAAATGCTGCTAAACATCCTGCAATGCCCAGGACAGCCTCCCATAACAAAGAATTAAACGGCCCAAAAGTCAGTATTGCCAAGGCTGAGAAACTCTGCTTTAGCATAAATCTAGCCAATGTATCCTTCTACTAACAGTATAGGGGAAGCGAGTCCTTTTCCCCAACTCATTGCCAATACTATAAGAAAAACTTTTTAATAGTTGTCAATCTGTAAGCGGAAAAATGACACCTCATTTTCATTCTCTCAATTACTACTGAGGTTGAGCATATTTTCATTTTTTAATTAGCTATACATATTATATATACACACACACAAACATATATACACTTATATAGCCATATGTATTTACATGTGTCGTGACACATATATATCATATACTGTCCAAAGCAACTGTTTCCAACTGGATAAAGTCAAGACACCAGGCCAGAACTCTGTTTATTGTATTAGTTAATAATTAGAGAAGCATTTGGCTTTTCTCCATTTTTGAAGGTTTATTCAATTATAAGTCATGCTAAAATTCAAATTCATCTAAAGGGCACACATTATTCCACCTGAAGGCTTAGTCTGTGTATCTCTGTGTGTGTGACATTATTCATTATTTATGCGTAAAAAACTGAGACTTACTAGATATAATCCTGAAAAAGCAACTACATTTACTTACTTTCCCAAGAGAGGACTGAGTTCTTTTAAATCTTCCAATGATGGTTTTTGGTCCAGAAGTTTTTTATACAAAGCCAGTGGGAAAGGAAGGTTGGCAACATTTAAATTGAATAGGGAGAGTCCACACAGAATTCCAAAGAGAAAATAGCTCTTCTTCTCAAATTTCGGCTGGGAAAGGAGAAGAAAAAAACCCTTAAGGTATTATAAATCATCAATAATACAAAGGGATAATTGGATGAGTAAAAGAAAAATTGGGGTTCCTTTTTCTAAAAGTCACAAGTTAGAAACAAAATGGGCTTCAGGAAAATAGAAATGTGTAAGCTGTTCTTACACAGGTTATAATACAACTTAAATTGTTTCCATAATTTTCAATGCAAATTAACAGTTCAGAACATTAAATAGATGAATTTATTTTTTGTTACTAACAGCATATCTGAAATATAAAAAAATACAGTCAGATAGCCTTATAAACTAAGGTTGCCATGATCTAATTTTATTGTCTTTGCCTTCAAATTCATGTAGAAGAATGACACTGAGAAAGGAAAGGTGCACTTTACATTTGCAGTCAGTACCAGGCACATCAGATGAGTGTCACATGTGTGGTGTCCCCTTCAGCAGTGCAGCCCACAACCTAGTGTAAGGTTTATTTTTCTCCTCTCCATATCCCAGATTGCGTGTCTTCAGTCCATCTCATCTCTATCCTTTACCACAAACCTTGGGCCTCCACTTTTCCATGACACCTTCTCCAATCACTTCAGTCCCCCCTTGATTTCTTCCTGTCCTTATAAAGAATCCCTTAAGTTTGTATAGTGCCCTAAAGTTTTCTTGTTTCACGTACCTTATCTTGTTTTATTCTCACAATAGCCCTGTAAGCAGGCAGAGCAGAAATTATGACGTTCATTTTACAGGTGAGGAAACTGCCAACTCAGAGAGGCTAGATGGGACACCCACCATCATTCATGATTAGAACTCGAGGCTTCTGATCCAACACTAGCACTTCCTTCCCCACCCTGCCAGGCTTCCCAGTAACTATAACCCATCAAGTCAGCAATTTATTATTTAGAACCAGTTGGTAAGGTTTCTGGTGTTTTAGTCTTATCATGCTGTCCATATATATAAAATTTCAGGAGGAAAGGGATTATGTCATTTAATAATTTAAATCTCCCACAATATTTTAACACAATGTGGGAACCTTAAGAAACATTCAATAAAATCCTACCACTGGCACACCTTAGCCATTCCTATCCTTTAGAGGTATATTCTCAAAAAGATACAAAACACCTTTCAGTATTTTGCACACCTGTTCATCTTTCTCTTCCTCCTCTCTGCCAAAAGGCTCTTTATGACCTAAGTTTACATTATTATCTGTGGTTTTCATGTTGCAGCATCTGGGATACTTTATCTGTTCTGACAAAATAGTAGGAAAAGAAATAAAAGACTTACATTGACGGGAAACCACATGTAGGAACCCTTTTCTGGATACATGAACATTCCATATTCTGGCTTGGTCATCTCTTCAAATACACAGTGGAAGAACTCTGAAGTAACCCCTCCACACTCAGGACGAATTTCTTCAATAAATCCAACCTAAGGAAAGAGAACATAGTCCAAGGTCCCGATTTAAAATATTAATACAATGCTTTGGATCTTTATGGAGAAGTTTTAAACCTCTAACAACTATTCCTGCAGTCACCAGAATTACCAGAATCACACACCCCTTACCTCCTTGCAATCTATCCTCCCTCAATTTGCTACTGAGCATCGAGGTCATGAACCGATTTACTCTCGGGTGGTTGTACAGTGAACACATGGATCCTTGACATTGCCACATGACCAAATGAAGGGGGACTCTGGCAAGACTTAGCATTTACCAGTATAATGTTGACCAGTATCTTGAACCAAGTTTTGATGTGCTTCAAACCCCTGGACCACTAAATTCTCCGACTAGTCTATCTTATTTGTCTATTGTCATCTCATCATTCAAACTTCACAGCCTTGGCTCCAGCCAATAACTATTTGGTTTCTCCCACTCCTACCCTCATTCAGGCTTCCACTAAACAGCCCTCCCCAGTAGCATGGGCATGAGACCTTTGCGGGGACCATCACCCCTGAGTGCCCGCAGCCCTCAAGTGAGAGATCAGTATTAACCAGCCTCTCTTTTTAAAAGCTCTCTCCACCTTTGGACTTTGTGGCTGAGTGCTATCTTGGTTTTCCTCCACTTCTCTAACTATTCCTTTTCTACTTCATTTTCTGGGTAATTTCCTTTTATCTTTTTAATGGAAACATCACTATGTTTCATTTCTTGGATTTTTGTTCTCTTTCTACTCTCCTTGCCTGAGAAATCTTGTCTACTGACATTTTGAGTCACTTCTTGGTCACAGACCATCATGTTCAAGGGCCTGCCCCGCTTTCCCATCTAAATATCCCAATTACAACTTCCTAATAACTTCTGATTTTCTTATTTCTGCTTATTTACACTAGCAAGTCTGCCAGTGCCTGGGTCAGGACTCACTCATATGGGGCCCTGATAACCTTGCCTTGTTCAGAGTCTATATTTTGATTGGATCTGTCTTGAAGTTTGCTTTCTTATCTCTTGGTCATCTCCTGTAGGAGAATAATTTTCTACAAATTTCCTCACAGTCAAGAATTTAAAGAAAAAATAGACACAGATGGAGACATACAACCAGAAAGTCTGGCTTATAGAAAGATTTTTTTCCAGTGGAGTCTCACGCTGGGAAATATCCCTCTTCTGAGTCCCACCCTGCAGGTTCTGGTTTCTTCTCTGAGAGCCCAACTCTTTCTCTTATGGCTGATATCAGAAAAATCCACTCCCTTCAGCACAGATTCCAGCTCTTAGGTACAAAGTTAGTTGTTGTTCTATAGTCTCAATAGGGCAAATGATCTGAGGCACTACATAATAAAAACCCTAACGGATGAAATGAAATATGGCTGGAATTGAAACTCACATAGTGGAAGGTCTTGAACTAAAACTAGAGCCAAAATGTAGGAAAAGTGTCCGTTCCACTAGCTGCTTGTTGATTGCATTAATAGCCCGAATTCTTCGCCCCTCTTGAGCCATGTCTTTTGTATGTGACTTTGCAGTTCCTCCCATTAAGGAAGCTGAGTATATTTCTCCAGCCCTTGATTTGGGTTGAGACATGTGACTGCTTTGACTAAAGCAATGTTTGTTGCATGATTGGGTTTGCTATCTTGCACTTCTGGCACTGCTGTGAGAAGAACATGCTTGCTGGTCCCAGGAGGAGGATGAAAGACATAGGAAGCAGAGTCAAACTGCCCAGCCAGGCCTAGATTGGCCAATCCCTAGCCAACTCCCAGACATGGAAACAAACTCAGACAAAAATCTACCAAGCCACCCAGGTGAGTTCAGTCTGGATCAGCAGATCCTCAGCTGAACTGCAGATGTGTAAAATAAATTATTGTTATTTTAAGCCATTAAGCTTTGGGATATTTCAATATGCAGCATTTTCATAGCCATAGTAACTAATATTAATAGTTGACTCATAACCCAATGTGCAATTACGCATCTCATTGTTGTTCTTTGAAGGGTAAGAAGAGAATTCTGGAAATCATAAGACTGATAATTATAGTTGCAAGTGCCGGCTCTTTTAAGAGAGAACATAGTACATTATATGAAGGTTTACCTCCCACACCAGTAAATATGTTCAATGAGACTTTTTACTGTACCACTAGTAGTTTCCAAAAGTCAATGACATCAGCTTGGTTTAATTGGCGCAGAGCATCTTCAACCAGGTGACTTCGTCTGACTCTAAGTATAAATCTGGGTGATGGAGGAAATTCATCCTTTCTTTGCAGAATCACTTGGCTTAAACTCAGGTATGCAGTATTTTCTAACCCCTAGAAAAGAAATATTTTAGTTGGCTTCTCCTTTGACCTAACTGGAATCCCAGAGATTATTTATTACTTCCAATAAACATATTTCGTGTAGCATATACTTAACCTTGCCATTGGTATGTATGCTCACATTGTAATTATTCAAGAAAAAGGACATCATATCTACAGTATGGAAGATAAAGTGATTGCAGGATCAAAGAAACTGTGGCACCTAGGAATTGTGTACAGGAGATTAGTCAGCATGGATGACCATCTAAGTTAATTAAAAACTTTCTCAGATCATTTGTTATAGTAAACATCATCCTTAAAGGCCATGCTGGTATTCAACATGCTGAGATTTTCATCCCCCATCAGTCTTAAGAAGAAGAGCGTTAGCGTTGTAATCCTCAGAGATATAAGGTCAGTGTGGAGCTCAGGGATAATGTTAGCTCTAGGAAAAAGATGAGAGGAAAGAACTTGCTCAGAGAAGATCCACTCTCCTCTTTCAAATAACTATGATCTAGCCACTCAACCTGCATGGGAAATCTCTAAAAATATGCCACAGGTGGCCTCATTTTGTATCTAGCATTGTTCCTGGCCACCCTAAATAGTACGTCTCTTTAGCTTTTCTGAATTCTCAACATTCGCTCACTACTCTAATCCTTGATCTTGTTTCTGCTGAACTCCTTAGGATTAGAAACCTAGTGTTGGACTAGGTCCTTGCTCTGACTTTCAGCACTCCTCTAGGGTTTCTGGTATATTACAAGGACAATAAAGGGATATTTAGGACTCGTAAACCAATGGAGCCCTCTTGGGGCCTGTCCTGCAATAGTGACAGCAAGACCAGCGGATAATAGCCATCCTATGCCAGGTTTCTAAGCTGGGTGTTTGCCCACATTAACTCGTTACAAGTACCTCAGAGAAGTGTGCATGTGGCTCTGGGTTTGGGAAATCCCTGCCCCAGAATCTGCCACCACTCTATACTGAGAAATTTACATGTGATTCTACTTCCAGGTCTGTACGGCAATGGAACATCTCTGCTCCTTTCTGGTGGTGGGTCATCTCCTCCTGCAACCAAGGAGTCTGCAGCTCTGGGACACTCCAGCAATACTGACCACTGGGAACATGTTCCATGGCTCTGAGTGGCAGGCAGTGGCCAGCAATGTCCTCCGCTGACTACAGCAGGGACAGGTGTCTGTACCTTCTTTTATCGAACCAAGAGCTGGACCAGAAACCTGTGTCTTATCTTATTTTCCAGCTTCTCCACTCCAATTCTCTCTATATTGGTTTTCGCTTTCTACATTTACACATTTGAATTGGTAACCCAGTTTGGAGCTTACAATTTTGACTATGTCCATCATCTCTCCTTTGCAGAGCAGGATTGTGAAGTCAGCTTTCCAACTTCACTCATGACAATTACAAGTAAGAGTTTCTTGTCCTCAAACCATTCCTAATCCTTCATAATGTGCATCCTGCCTGGGTCTACCGTCCACTCCAATCTCAACCACTCACTAACAGAAGAGACAGATTAGACAAAGAAGAACACTGCTATTGAAGAAAAGACCATAGAGGGAAGGTTTTATTTAAGGGAAACTTATGGGAAAGTTAGGTTTGGGAAGGAAAGACTTAATCTACTTTCTCCCTTTACCAGGGATATCAGGAAAATAAAAACAGAGTTGGCTCAGAAACAAAAGAAGAGATGACCTGGTCAAATATATTTGTAAATATGCTGATAACAGACACTAATAATAGTAACAGAGAAAGAGTCCTTACTTATGGAATGCTATTAGCTGGATATACCATCTGTCTGGGTTGCTTATTATAAATAAACCTGGAATTTACAGATTTATGGGGCATGGTATGCTGGAACATTCACATAAGCTATGTAATTAGTAGAGTATAAGAAGGGAATTTTTATAACTGAAATAGCTTCTTTTGTGTATGTGATGTTCCAGACTTCTCTATGTTTCACCTAGATGGCCTGTATCCTTTGAATTAGTAACAAAAGTCAGTAATGG
>JAQIFY010002518.1:0-13267 GCA_028533085.1 Varecia variegata | reverse complement strand
CCACCTCATCCTTGTAATCGAAGTGTGGTCCTTGAACCAGCAGGATTGGCATCACTTGGGGGCCTGTTAGAAATGCAGAATGTGGGCCCCAGCTCAGGTGTACTGAATCCAAATCCGTACAATGTGATCTGAGAGACCAAAATAGGTGACCCTGTATCAGCTAAAACAGACCCTGAGGTTAAGGGAAACAAAGGTTACCTATAGGTCTAGGGTTCAGGGCCCAGCTGGCATGGCAAATTTCTAAATTCTTATGCTACAAGAAAAACCACACCTTTGCTAAACTCCCTAACAATAGGAGCTACCAACTCTGATTTACAGCCCAGATCATCACTACAGTCCTGACTGGACAGAATACTGGCTTTACAAAGGTTCTTTTCTCATAAGCAACTGCGGACCTTACGCCAGTTTCAATCAGCTTATAGAGGCCGTGCACAAACTGTATTTGTGTCCTATAGCTCACCTTTTTGTCATCAGGAGCCAAATTCCACCTCATTTTAATGCTAAAACCCCAACCCTAGGTGACCATGGGATGTATGTTACATATATGTTTACTCATTATGCATGCGCTCAACTCCCCTCATAAATATGTATACAGTCTCCCCAAACCTGCTATTATGTATGACTCCATTGTGGAATACAGACTCTGTGAGGCACAAAGACCTAGTCTGTACCTTTCCTCCTTGAAGAGAGAGCACCTTCAGTCCACGTTGAAGACTCTCTCTTCCCAGTTTGCAAATTATTATCCTCAATGAAGCTCTCCTTCCTACTATTTAGCCATCCTGGTGTTCTTTTGGACACCCCTAATAAGTTCCCTAGGGGATTTCTGGGCACATGAAAGTACTAGACAGTAAGTTCCATCAGAAAAGGGATTTTGTCTTGTTTATCCCCGTTTCCTAGCACCTAGAACAGTCTTTGGCAAATAGTAGGTGCTCAATAAATGTTCCTGGGATGAATGAGTGCTCTTATGAGGAATATGATATCACACCAAAGAGTTATAAGCAGAGTGATATTTAAAAAGTGTTGGAGAAACTTTCAGAACTTCGGTTCAAATAAACCTTTTTAATGTGCTGTTCTTTCAGTCCAATGAGTGTTCATGGAAATTCTGAGCTGAGCTTTCTAGTTTAGGAGTAGCTGCCCCTTCCCTTGCCTGATACATACAATATTGCTTATCTCCCTCCTCTAAATCATGGCTGAAGTCTTCTTGGCTTAAACTCATTTTTACAGAATAGATGCTGAAGTATTTGCCTTTCGGAATTGCTATTGTAGCTCTGATCCAGCATGACGACTTTGTATTTATTTGGCAATGAAAAATTTTTTTTATTCAGGTGAAAGTCACATAACATAAAATTCATTATTTTAAAGTGGATAATTCAGTGGCATTTATACATTCACAATGTTGTACAGCCACTAACTTTCTGAAACATTCCAAAATGCTTTTCATCATCCCCAAATAAAATCCTGTGCCCATCAGCAATCACTCCCCATTCCCTCTCCCCCAGCCCCTGGAAAACACAAATCTGTTTTCTATATCTATGGATTTGCCTATTCTGGATATTTCATAAAAAAGCCAAACATGGAAGTCTCCCAACCCACATCTGTTGTTGCACAAGTAATTTTTTTCACTTGACAAAATATCGCAGACTCTACATTTAGCCCTACTGCATTCCTTTTAATAGCTGCATAGTATTCCACAAATAATTTTTTTGTATGTCCCCCATACTGGGGGACAATTATTTTGTTTGAATTTTTTTTCTCTATTTCAGATAATGCTTCAATAAATACTTTTGTAGAAATATCTCTGTACCCTCATGAAAGTATATATATTTTTAAGCTCTATTACAGCCATTGGATATTTGGGTGTCTTTGTTGCAGCAGCTCAACATACCCTAATACACTCTCTTAGTCTGTCTGTCTTGGTCTGGGTTAGCCCCTTGTCTTTAGAGGGCGGTACACACACACACACACACACACACACACACACACACATACATACACACTATGTGTATATCCATATCTATATCTGTACCTGTATCTATAAGTTATAGATGCCCACTGCCTAGTAAGAGATTGATTCACTTTGAGCTTAATCTCATAAATAGATATAGATATGTGGAGGATTGGTTTTAGGACCACCTGTGTCCACCTAAAGCTGAGCATACTCAAGTTTCACACTAGCCCTTTGAAACTCACATATAGGGAAAGTTGGTCCTCCCTATATGTGTGTTTAGCATCTTGTGAATACTGTATTTTTGAACCATGTTTGGTTGAAAAACATCTGAGTATAAGTGGACCCCTACAGTTCAAACCCCTCATGTTCAAGAGTCAACTGTGTATATAGTGACATATCTACAGTGAGACATACAGTGATATACTTAATGATATATACAGTGATATGTATCTCTATATATTTATATATATAACAGTTATATATAATATGTAAATATATAAATGTTTTATAGTAATATATTACATAGTAGTAACATTATATAGTTATATATAATATATACACTCTGCCTTAACTCCACCACCACTTGCTAATTTTGGGGTTTGTAAATATTTGTTACCTGGCTAGGTTCCAGGGATCAGCTTCCACTCACCTCTTTCTTGCCTTTGTTTGTCTTTGAGGAGGTGGCGTCTGCAAAAGATATCAGGAGGGAGTTACTGTTAGAATTGAGAGTGACCATGTGGAGTGGCGGGCAGGTAAGGCGGGCAACTTTGCACCTATGTTCACTGACAAGGTTATTTGCACATGGGGGGATCAGAGTATGGGTCCTTTATCATGGTATTTAGCAGTGGTTTTGAACTGGGGGTGATTTTGTCCCCCAGGCAACATTTGGCAATGTCTGGAGATAGTTTTGGTGGCGACAACTTGGCGGGGTGGGGGAGTGGGGGAGATACTATTGCATCTAGTGGGTAGAAGCCCTGATGCTGTTCAACACCCTGCAGTGCACAAGACAGCTCCTGCCACAAAAAATTATCAGACTCCAGTATTGCTGTGGTGGGGAAACTCTGGGTGTAGAGGAGGCAGAAAAATGAAAGCTCCAAATTCATTAGTTCAGTCTTGGCTAGAAATTTTTTTTTTTTTTTTGAGACAGAGTCTCGCTCTGTTGCCTGGGCTAGAGTGAGTGCCGTGGCGTCAGCCTAGCTCACAGCAACCTCAAACTCCTGGGCTTAAGCGATCCTACTGCCTCAGCCTCCCGAGTGGCTGGGACTACAGGCAGGTGCCACCATGCCCGGCTAATTTTTTTTAATATGTATATTTTAGTTGGCCAGATAAATTTCTTTCTATTTTTTTTTTAGTAGAGACGGGGTCTCGCTGTTGCTCAGGCTGGTCTCGAACTCCTGACCTCGAGCGATCCACCCGCCTCGGCCTCCTAGAGTGCTAGGATTACAGGCATGAGCCACCGCGCCCGGCCTTGGCTGTAAATTATAATGGAAATGGAAGAGAAAACAGAAAATTATAAAAGCCTCATGTTTTTGAAGTCAGCCTGTCTGGGAATTATAACCAAAACAGAAGCTTCAGTTTTTGGTTATTGGCTATTAACAAAGCTTTTTGTTGCTTCCTGTGCTTTGTGAGGACAACCATCTCTATTCTAGAAAGACGAGGAAAGGCTAACAATTGTTTACATATCTGTTACCATCAGGCTGAGGTTAAATCTATACTTATTCTGGATCTTGCTTTTGAGCTGAGTCTATTTGTTAAAAAGGGCAAAGAGCTTTATTGTAACATTGAAGATTTTGTCTTAAGAGTTCAAGAACTTTGACTTACAACCCTGAGTCTAGAATATGTTTGTTATAGAAAAGAATCTTCATTGTAGAAAACTACTCTTTTGAGTGAAAACTGCAAACTCTGTCATTGAGGGATTGCTTGGACCTGCCAACCTTGGTTAATACCTAACCCCAGATGGGCTCAGTCTGCATCAAAGGACTGTGTAGAGCTCCTTTTTTTTTTTTTTTTGAGACAGAGTCTTCCTCTGTCCCCTAGGTAGAGTGCTGTGGCGTCAGCCTAGCTCACAGCAGCCTCAAACTCCTGGGCTCATGTGATCCTCCTGCCTCAGCCTCTTGAGTAGCTGGGACTACAGGGACATGCCACCATGACCAGCTAATTTTTCAATTTTTTTTGTAGAGATGGAGTCTTGCTGTTGCTCAGGCAGGTTTTGAATTACTGGCCTCAAGTGATCCTCCTACCTCGGCCTCCCAAAGTGCTAGAATTATAAGCGTGAGCCACCGTACCTGGCCCTCTGTCCCTTTTATGGCTTCCCTGAAACCCATGTTACAAAAGAGCAAGTGAATAAACAATGTGGACTCTTAAGAGAGGCTGATTCCAAAGAGTATCAGAGACTGGGGATAGAGTGTGCACCCTGATGGTGTTGAGTTCCCAGTTGCAGTTAATTCCAGAAGCCCAGCTGCCTTTGAGTCCTTGAGTTCCAAGGCACATCCATGCATCCTTGTTATAAGCCCATCTTTTTTGCTTAAG
This sequence comes from Varecia variegata, assembly GCA_028533085.1. Lineage (NCBI taxonomy): Eukaryota > Metazoa > Chordata > Mammalia > Primates > Lemuridae > Varecia > Varecia variegata. The sequence continues at coordinate 8,790 of JAQIFY010002518.1, read as the reverse complement.
TTAGCTTGGTTGAATTTCTCTTCCCTGCAATTCAAAGTTAAAAACCCGCTTATTAGCTGGTGACCTTGGGCAAGTTACTTAACTTCCGCATTCCTCTGTTTCTTTATGTAATAAAAGTGTTTACCTCATAGGATTACTGTAAATAAAATCATGCATATAAAGCACATAGTACCTGGCACCTGGCACATAGCACCTGGCACATAGTACAAGTGAAATAAAAATTAACTCTTAGCATTATTGTTTCTCCATGTAATCAGCATTCTGGAATTTAGCTTTTATTTTTTTTTTTTGACAGAGTCTTGCTCTGTTGTCCGGGCTAGAGTGCCATGGCATCAGCCTAGCTCACAGCAACCTCAAACTCCTGGGGTCAAGTGATCCATCCTCCTGCCTCAGCCTCCAGAGTAGCTGGGACTACAAACATGTAGCCACCAAGCCTGGATAATTTTTTCTATTTTTAATTGCCTGGATAATTTTTTTCTATTTTTAGTAGAGACAGGGTCTCGCTCTTTTTCAGGCTGGTCTCGAACTCCTGACCTCAAGCGATCCTCCCGCCTCAGCCTCCCAGAGTGCTAGGATGATAGGCATGAGCCACCGTGCCTGCCCTGGAATTTAGCTTTAAAGTCTTTCTGTTATGATTCCTACAGTAGCCAATACCTCATGGGCAGTCTTCCAAGTCCCATGTCTTTTCTACATATAGACTTTTCCAATGCATGTTGTTCCCATGGGAGTTGTCATGTCTATATGACATAGTACCTTCCCCTGGACACAGATGCAAGGGTGGACTCAAACTGGACCAATTTGTTTATTCCCAAAGAATTTGCAATTGGTCCCAAAAGAGTGTCAATTAATTTCTCTTTGGTTGGTTGGAGCAGTAACAGTGGTAAGATCTGAAGCTGTTGGTGGTCATGTTTGTGTCCTGTGGTCTAGGAAGCAGAGACATTCAGCCCATGGTGAAAGATAACAAAGGAACAGACCCAAAGAGGATCAGAGACAGCGAATGGGGCGTGCACCCTAATGGTGTTGAGTTCCCAGCTGTAGTTAATTCCAGAAGCCCACTGCATTCCTGTCCTTGAGTTCCAAGGCACATTCACGCGTCCTTATCATAAACTCATCTTTTTTGCTTAAGTTAACCTGAGTGAGCTTCTCTTCCTTTCAATTCAAAGAATTCTGTCTCAATCACCACTTTATCACTTTCTCCATCTCCAAACTACACATGCCTTCCTCACCCCATTATTTCCCTGAACTTGAACTTCCTTCTTTCTTTTTCCCTTTAGAAAATAGAAACATACCCTGGCCTGCAGAAGAACGTCTTTTCTAGTGTCAGACTCCATAAAAAAAAATGAGGAAGGGAGGTAAGAGAAACAAGAGTTTTCTTACTCCGACAGGTGTTCTCATTGAAATTCTTGAATTCTGTGTCCCCAGAAAGGAGTTCATATCCGGCGACGCAGCGGCAGTAGAAGCTTCCTTCGGCATTCTGACATTCAGCATTTAATCCACAATATATACTAAACGGTGGTTGACATTCATTGATATCTGGAACACAGAGGAGAAATTTCTCATTCGTTTAACAAAGAATAGGAAGCATTCAGAAGTTGTGCTCTTTTCCCCGGGGTCTGTGCTTGCTTTCCAAGACAAGTTGGTTTAGGTAATGGTCATCTTTGTTTCTTCACCTTTCCTCATTGACTTTTGTTGGGTTCGCCAAGAAGCAGACACTGAGACAAAGATTCAAGGGCAAGTACTTTATTTGGGAGGTGGTACTAGAAAGCCCTGTGAAATGAAACAGGGAACAGAAGGCAGAAAATAAAGGGGGGTTTCCACTGTGGGCAACTGGGGTGCAGTTCCTCTGGGGACCTCTGGGAGGCAACGTAGAGCATGCACTTCAGCATGATTCCCCTGAGGAGCGAGGGATCTGGGGCATTATCCACCAACTCCTACCACTTATTGGTGGAGAGCTGCTCCCTGTACTTTTTTTTTTTTTTTTTGGTAAACGTGTAATAGGTTAATTGTTGGTATTTTATTTTATGTTTAACAGCTTTATTGAAATATAATTCACATATCATACAATGAATCGATTTAAAATGTACGTACAATCCCCATGTCTCTCAGCTCTGACTCCCCAGTACTTTCTGCCTGTCCTGAGCATGAGCTGAGTGATTTCCAGTAGCTAGAGAAGACCTCAGACTTGGGGTGCCAAGGAATGGCAAATTCTGACTGTATATAGGTATATAAATGGGATACTGACCACGTTGACTGTTATGCACTTAATATTCGTATGCCCTCCAAATTCATGTGTTGAAACCTTCATCTCTGGTGTGGCTCTATTTGAACATCGGACCTCTCAGGAAGTAATTAAGGTTGAATGAGGTCATACGCATGAGGCCCCAATTTGGTAATATTAGTGTCTTTCTAAGAAGAGACACAAGAGCTCTCTTTCTCTGCACACACTCACCCAGGAAAGACCATGTGAGGACACAGTGAGAAGGCGGCTGTCTGAAAGCTAGGAAGAAAGCCCTCACCAGAAACTGAATCTGCCAGAACCTTGATCTCAGATTTCTAACCTCCTGAACTGTGAGAAAATAAATTTCTGTTGTCTAAGCCACTCAGTCTGTGGTATTTTATTATAGCAGCCTGAGAAGACTAGTACATATGATAAACTAGCTAATTTAGATTTAGTTAGAATGTCTTTGTTAACTCAATATATCTCCAGTCCTGTGGCTTCTTTACAATGATGTCAAATGGGTAGTAAACAAAGTGTAGTTCCTCTGTCTAGTACAGAAAATAGAAAATTTGGGATTTTCAGAGCATGACATAGTGTGGCAGATGCTGTTTGCTGCCCATTCAATAGTCACTCTACCCTCCTTTCTTGCTTCTTTGGGAAGTCAGTCATGATGATCTTGTTCCCATTTCTCAGATACTCTCTTTCCCAGCTTCCCTTTCAGCTAGGATGGTCATGTGACACAGCACTAGCCAATGAACAGTAACAAATGGTCTTCCAGGAAAATTGTGCTTCATGATAAAAGGACAGGATTATTCAGACATTTGATTTCTTGCAAATTAATGAATTATAAGGGATACATACAAGATATCAGGGAGGTAGACAATGGTTAATTTGTATTGCTAAAACCATAAAATGTTATTCTTTTATCTCCTTGTAGTAGATTAAAGATGGCCACAAATTCTCTTCTATTGAAATGTAGGATCAAGTTCCCCTTCCCTTGAAACTGGGCTGGCCTATGCCTTTTTTGGCCAATAAAGTGCTTTAGAAATCACTATCTGCCAGTGTTAGACCTAGACTTTAAGTGGTCTGGCATCTTCAGCCTTGCTCCCTTGGAAGCCATCTGTTGTGGATTGAATTGTGTTCCCCAAAAAGATACATTGAAGTTCTAACCCTTGGTACTTGTGAATGTGACCTTATTTGGAAACAGAGTCTTTACAGAGGTAATAGAGTTGACATGAGGTAATTAGGGTGGGGACTCATGCAATATTACTGGTGTCCTTCTAGGAAGAGAAAAATGCCATGTGATGAAGGAGGCAGAAATTGGAGTGATTACAGGTGTGAGCCACTGTGCTCATGTTGAAATTTGATGGCAAAGGTGGCAGTGTTGGGAGGTGGGGCCTAGTGGAGATGTTTGGGCCATGGGGGTGGATCCCTCCAATGAATGCTCTCCTACAGGGGGAGTCCTTGTTCTTGTAGGATGGATGAGTTCCTGAGAGAACAGGTTGTTAAAAAGTATCTGCTTCCTTGGTTTCTCTCTCTTGCTTCTTCTCTCACCATGTGATCTCTTTGCCGATGCCTGCTTTCCCCTGCTTTCCGCCATGAGTTCAAGCAGCCTGAGGTGCAACTGCCCAATCTTGAACCTTCCAACCACCAGAATCATAAACCAAATAAGCCTCTCTCCTTTATAAATTACCCAGCCTCAGATATTCTGTTATAGCAACCAAAAATGAACTAAGACAGCCTTCATTCTGTCTCCCTTTCTCTCGTGCCTCTGGGTGACTTAAAAATTACCCCTTTACCGTCACATGTTTCCAAGGGGAACGTGAAGAATTTCTGCCCAGATCCAGAAACATATCCAGGGTTGCAGGTACAGTGAGTGCCATTGACACAGGAAGCATTTGGGGGGCAGTGAGAACAGGTAGCTGCAGGGAAAAGAGAGGCAGTCAGATGTCACCAGGGTGACAAACTCTGTTATCATTGGGCCTCACCTCTGGGCAGGGCCTCTTGAAGCCAAGGAACCCTGAACATTTTCCCTTTGTGAGATCTCAGTACATTAAAAAATTAGAGATACCAAACCCAAGTTACAAAAAAAGTGGGATTCCTGTTCATGATAAAGGATTAGGGTTGGTGTTAAACAAGTTAATTTTAACACAAGCATTTTCAGAGCAGCATAGCTGTGCTATTTTCATCATTTCAGAATTTATAAAAAAAGGAGTAGTCAGTTAAGATCTTGGACCCTGAGTTCAACTCTGGTCCCCCACTTACTAGCTGTGTGTCCTTGGGCAAGTGCCTTAACCTCTCTGTGTCTCAATCCCCTCATCTGTAAAATGAGTTATTGTGAGGATGAAGTGAATTAATATGTATTAATAAAGTGCTTTGGGCACTGTGCCTGTCATGGAATAAGAGTCAGTTATGATTATAAAAATTTGAATTTGTAGGGTCTCATAGGAGGTAGATTTTTTTTTTTTTTTTTTTGAGACAGAGTCTCGCTCTGTTGCCCGGGCTAGAGTGAGTGCCGTGGCGTCAGCCTAGCTCACAGCAATCTCAAACTCCTGGGCTTAAGCGATCCTACTGCCTCAGCCTCCCGAGTAGCTGGGACTACAGGCATGCGCCACCATGCCCGGCTAATTTTTTCTATATATATTTTTAGTTGGCCAGATAATTTCTTTCTATTTTTAGTAGAGACGGGGTCTCGCTCTTACTCAGGCTGGTCTTGAACTCCTGAGCTCAAACAATCCGCCCGCCTCGGCTTCCCAAGTGCTAGGATTACAGGCGTGCGCCCGCGCCCGGCCAGGAGATAGATTCTGATAACGGCACACATTAAAGTCATTTTTTTCAGGTTTCATTATTTATTATGAAAACAATACATTCACAGAATTGAAAAAGATCAAACAGTAAGTCTCTTGTCATCCTAGATTCTAAGCTGTCAACTGCTTATTGTATATTTCTCCACAAAATTTGAATGCTTATACAAATACATAAACATCCTTTTTTCTTTGCATGATAGGAATGTTAATATGTTCCTATCATGTGAAGAATCACTTGCTCTGTTCTGTTCTTTGGTTTTCATGTAAAATTTTGTCTGAGAGATTTTTCCACAGCTTCACATGTGGAGCAGCCTATTTATTTATATTTATTTAGAGATAGGGTCTTGCTCTGTTGCCCAGGCTGGAGTGCAGTGGCATCATCATAGCTCACTGCAACCTCAAACTCCTGGGATCAAGCGAGCTTCCTTCCTCAGCCTCCTGAGTAGCTAGTAGCTAGGACTATAGGCACACACCACTGCACATGGCTAATAGAGATGGGGTCTTGCTGTGTTGCCCAGGCTGGTCTCAAACTTCTGACCTCAAGCAATCCACCCACCTCGGCCTCTCCTTCCAATTTTTAACTTCATAGTTGATCATGAGAGTCTGCTCAGAAGAGGTGATATTGTCCTCAGTGGAACAAAGTAGTCACCCGCTAAATATGCAAAATTCTCCGGAATCTTTTTTGACTCATTTCTGTTCCATCCCTTCCCTTCTTGCCCAGATTCTGCTTAGTTCAGAGTGAGCTCTGAAAGTCCACTCTTAATCTTTCCCAGGACTTATTACCTTACCATATTGGGTATACTGGTTTAAACAGCATCCTCCTAAAATTTGTGTCCACCTAGAACCTCAAAAAAATGCAATTTTTTTTAGAAATAGGGTCTTTGCAGATGTAATCAAGTTAAGATGAGATCATACTGGATTAGGGTGGGTCCTACATGAACAGAGAAATCTGGACACAGACATATACAGAGAGAACAACATGTAATTATGGAGGCAGTGATGCATATATAAGCCAAGGAACACTAAGGGTTGCAGCAACCACAAGAAACTAGGAAGAGGTCAGGAGGATCCCTCCCCTGGAGACTTCAGAGCCCTGGAATGCTTTGGTTTTGGACTTTTGGCTTCCAGAACTGTCAGAGAATAAATTTCTGTTGTTTTAAGCAAAAAATAAAAATAAAATAAATAAAAAAGAATTGCAGACTCTCAGGCTCCACCCTAGACCTAGAATCTGAATTTAGTGAGAGTCCCAGGGGAGTAAAGGTAAACAGAAACAATCTTGTTCATTATTTGTTGACTTTATGATCAGAATGATAGAGATTATCACTGCTTTGTCTCGCTCCACTACAATGCTTACTTCATGAAACTTTGTGTGTTTTATTTAATGCTTTATCTATACGTTGTGCCCCTTGTGGTCAGCAAAAACAGACAGACACTTTAAAAACCAGACAAAAAGATAAATAAAAAGATATCTACATTTGACATCATGGTCAGTTAAACAAACAAGCACAGGAGCAAGCCTTCCCAAGTGTTGCTCCCAAAACAAATACTTTTCTTTAGCCTGTCGGAGAACGTGGGTGGCAGCTGGTCCTGTCTTGGGCCACCTTGGGCCATACTCTCTCTTTTCTGGCTCTGAGCACTCACCTTTGGGCTTCTGAGTCACAGCTCCAGACAAGCTCAGCAGTAAGCAGAGTCCTGGAACAGAAGGGAAGCAGAAGGGAGAGACATGAAACAATCAAGGAAAGATACCAGGAAATTCACCAAGGGCTGTATATTGGTTAGCTACTGCTGTGTAACAAATCATCACAAAATTGTAATGGCTTAAAACAACATGTTTATTTTGTTATCTCTCTTGGTTTCTGTGAATCAGGAATCTGGGAAGGGCTCAGCTGGGTGGTTCTAGCTCAGGGGTCTCATATGATTGTAATCAGACAATGGCTGTGGCTGGAGCAGCTGAGAACTAACTGGGCATTGTTGTCCCTTCATGTAGTCTCAGCGCGTGGGTGAGTTTGGGCTTCCTTCCAACATGGCAGCCTCAGGCTGGCTGCTTCAAAGGCACCACCAACAAGGTTGGATCTCCTCTTAACACCCAGCTCTGGAAGTCATGAAACTCTACTTCCAGCATATTCTCTTTTTCATAAGCAAGTTATAAGCCCACTCAGCTTCGAGTAGAGAAAAATCAAATTCTTCCTCCTTATGGGGGACTGGCAAGATTCTAGAAACACATCTTGGAAGGTATTATTTCCACCTTTTGGGAAAATAGTTTGCTCAGGCTGTCTTTACTGTGGCTGGTAAAGCACTCTTTGCTCTTTCCCCAAATTTCCCAACATCTGGTGGAGTCACCAGCCATGTTCCTGCTTCTGTAAAGACCTGAAGATGCTGGATGGATAGACGGGTTTTCCTCTCTTCCTTTCCTAATAAATCTTACATCACTCTGATCACTTGTTCTCTCCTTACCTTATTTTCATTCTCATATGATTTCTGTGGGTCAGGAATCTAGGAAAGACTCAGATGGGTGTTTCTGGCATACTTATTTCTAGAATTATTTGCCATTTTCAAGGATGATATCAAAAATATTTAGCAACTCATATGGTGCATGAATTGACTGGTCAGAATAAACTCTAGAGACCCTCTCTGATGCACCAGGCATTAATCTTTTAGCTGCTGAATTGTGGGGAGGTGTGCACACCAGGCATGGTGCTATGCACTTTAGCACATGAGCCCACTTCAGCGTTGCAATGACTTCAGCAGGTAGGCACTGGTAGCATCAGCCCCATTTTTCAGAGTAAGAAATGGAGGCCCAGAGAGGTTAAGTAACTTGCTCCATTCACCAGAGCTAGTCGGTGGCAGAGGTGAGACGAAACCCGGGCTCTAGGTTCTAGCTGCTCACCCACCAGGCCACATAGCTTCTCTTTCAGAAACCCCACAGGGCCCTGCATGCATGCAGGTGCTGTTCAGATTGCAGACACTATAGGTTGGCATGGTTATTGTGTCAGTGCTTTCCCCCCTAGAAGATGCCAATCACCAGATCAGACTGGAGTCTCAAAGTCCAGCAGAGGGTCATATGTTACTTGGTCATTTAGGGCAATCCAGAACAGTTGCAGGATTTCTGAGAAAAGGCCCTAGGGGCTAGCTGTGAGCCTTCAAGGCTGGCGGAGAGGGCAATACCAACTCTTTTTGGACCCCTCTGTACGAGTTTCCAATTGCTGCTATTGCAAATTACCATGAACTCAGTGGCTAAAGCAACATCAATCTATTGCTCTTACAGTTGTGGAGACCAGATGTCTGGAATCAGTCTTTCTAGGCTAACATCAAGATGTTGGCATGGCTTGTTCCTTTTGAAAGCTCTATGGGAGAATCTTTTTACTTTTCTTTTCCAGCTTCTAAAGGCTGCCTGCATTCCTTGGCTCATGGACCCTTCCTGAATCTTTATTTATTTTTATTTTTTGAGATAGGGTCTTACTCTCTCACTCAGGCTGGAGTGCAGGGGCATCATCATAGCTCACTGAACCTTGAACTCCTGGGCTCAAGCGATCCTCCTGCCTCAGCCTCCCAAGTAGCTGGGACTACAGGTGTGTACGACTATGCCTGGCTAATTTTATCTCTTTTTAGTAGAGACGGGGTCTCGCTCTTGCTCAGGCTGCTCTCAAACTCCTGACCTCAAGTGATCCTCCCACCTCAGCCTCCCAGAGTGCTAGGATTACAGGCGTGAGCCACCGCACTCAGCCTAGAATCCTATTCTCATTCTTGACGTGATGCTCATTCCAT
>JAQIFY010002517.1:0-13268 GCA_028533085.1 Varecia variegata | reverse complement strand
TTTTTTTTCTATATATTTTTAGTTGGCCAGATAATTTCTTTCTATTTTTAGTAGAGACAGGGTCTCGCTCTTGCTCAGGCTGGTCTCGAACTCCTGAGCTCAAACGATCCGCCCGCCTTGGCCTCCCAAGTGCTAGAATTACAGGCGTGAGCCACTGCGCCCGGCCCATGATCACTCTTGATTTGCTTACTATGGTCTACCCAGTTTTCTACAGTCATCACCATTTCAGATGATTTTTACAGATTATTGTTTCTTCATTGACACTTAAGAGGATATTTCTGGTCATAAAAAGTTTTAAATTTTATTAACTACACGTATATGCCCACCTTCTTCTGTTTTCTGCTTTAGTTAAGATGGTTTGCCTATATGTAGATTTTTATGTGGTTTTCTGCATATTCATCTAACAAGTATTATTTACTTTTAAACTAATGTCTTTAAACAAGATAGTTCTTTGTAAGATGTGAGACCAGGACAAATTTCCTTGCCTTCCAGGTCCATAGCCATTTATGCCAGCGTTTATTCCATAATCCAGCCCTTTCCAACTAATTTGAAATACAGCCTTGTCATATATTAAATATCCATATATAGTGAGACGTCTTTCTTGATTCATTCAATAAATAATGAGTATCTACTATGTGCCAGAACATTCTAGGTACATTATATGTTATTTAATTTTATGCCTAGGGTTTTTTTGTTTTCTTTTTTAATTCAGGATATTATGGGGGTACGGATATTTTGGTTACATGAAATGCATTTGCCTTACTCAAGCCAGGCCACAAGCATGTCCTTCCCCACACAGTGTGTCCCATCTCCATTAGCTGTGGGTTTATCCATCCCCCCATCCCCCGTACCTCACCTACACCCAGTGAGTGTTACTACCATGTGAGCACTTTAGTGTTGATTGCTTAGTGCCAGTTTGATGGCGAGTACATGTGGTGCATGTTTTTCCATCCTTGTGATACCTCACTTCGAAGGATGGGTTCTAGCTCTATCCAGGATAATCTCAGAGGTGCCAGATCACCACTGGTTTTTGTAGTTGAGTAGTATTCCATGGTTGCTAGTTAAATAATTTTTCTATTTTGATATTATTAAATTATTGTCATTTTATATCCTGTGTCAGTTACTTTCTGTTCCATCCAATTTTGTTGAATATGGTAGTTTTGAAATAATGTGGCTTTATTCCCCTGGCATTCTTTTTATTTCACTTCTCATTGCTTTAATTTTGTTCTATAAAATGCACACTTATTCATGTACATTAGTGAAAATGCAAAAGTAATCAAAGCTGCTGAATTCCCACTCATTTGGATCTTTCAGTACAATGGTGAAGATATAGTACAATATAATGAAAGCATCTATGATACATGTCCTCAGGGATAAATCATAGGTAGGATTTTATTCATTCCAAAAGCATATCATTGTCCTGGTGTGTGCAGGATTTTACAGAGTATGGTCTGGGGAGGTGTTTGCATTTAAGAGGAAAGCCAGAACCCAGACTAGAGTGTGCCCATTACTCGGGGGGATGGGGGCCATGGAGAATATATATAACCTGAACTTTTGTACCCCCATAATAAGCTGAAATAAAAAAACCAACATTACAATAAAAAAAGAAATCAAAATGTAAAGACCAAGAATCACAAACAGAAGATTCCATTCAAGAGAAATGAGAAAAGGGCTGCCTCCTCTGGTATCCGACCATATAAAAACCAAATGACCCAATAAACATGAAATAGGTGCACAAAAAATAAGTTTTCTAGTGTTTCATGTAAAAAAATGCCCAAATTTGGGGGTTCATTGTATATTTCCTGTTTGAACTGTTGGTTTATTCCATTTGCTCATTTCTTCTATTGGTGTTCTCAATCTGTACATGTCTAGACACAAAAAAGACACAATTACATTTGTCATTTGGTAAATTTAACCTTGTGTTTTTTTTTTTAATTTCAGTGTATTATCGGAGTACAAATGTTTAGGTTACATATATTGCCCTTGCCCACTTCCTGAGTTAGAGTTTCAACAGTGTCCATCCCCTGGATGGTGTGCATCGCACTCATTATGTATGTATATACCAATCCCCTCCTCCACCATCTGCCTGACACCCGATGAATGTTAAAACTATATGTGCATTTAAGTGTTGATCAGTTAAAATCAATTTGATGGTGAGTACATGTGGTGCTTATTCTTCCATTCTTGGGATAGTTCACTTAGTCTGATGGGTTCCAGCTCTATCCAGGATAATACAAGAGGTTCTATATCACCATTGTTTCTTGTAGCTGAGTAGAACTCCATGGTGTACATATATATATATATATATGTATATATATCTATACCACATTTCATTAATCCACTCATGTATTGATGGGCACTTGGGTTGTTTCCACATCTTTCACCTCTCACAAAAATCAACTCACGGTGGATAACAGACTTAAACCTAAGACATGCAACTATAAGAATTCTAGAAGAAAACTTTGGAAATACTCTTCTAGACATTGCCATAGGCAAAAAATTTATGAAGAAGACCCCAAAGGCAATCACAGCAAGAACAAAAATAAATGAATGGGGCCTGATCAAATCACAAAGCTTCTGCACTGCCAAAGAAACTATCACAAGAGCAAACATACCTTTATCTTTTAATATTTTTGCTGGATATTAGGGGATATGCCAGAAGTTGGAATGTCTTGCAAACTAAGGAAGTTATTTCTTCCTTACTGTCCCTTAGAGACTACCTGAGTTTATGGGGTTGGCCTCCCCTTGAGGTCCAATTAATTCCACTCTCTCTTTGTTAGCTGGGCAGATTTTTAAAATATTTCTTTAAGCACAGGGCAGAAAATGGCCATACGAAAATCAAGCCTCAAGGTTAAATGTATATGGGCGATTTCCAAACTGGAATTTCTGGGCACCATTTCTTTATTCTCTTGGGAAAAGATAATTTGACGTTGACAACTTGCCTGTATTCAATTCTTTTCTACTAGTGTGAGCAGGAGTTAGAAGAGCATGGGTGTAACACGTCTCTGGGAGGCCATGGTGTGCTGCATATGTGGCTGCATTAGGGGTGTGTGTGTGTGTGTGTGTGTATGTGTGCACGCTTTAGGGTGAAGGCAGCTTTCAGAGAAAGGGCACCTGGGCTCTGTGCTCCAAAGGTACTCATACTATAAAGGCTAAGATTCAAGGCAACAGCGAGAAACAAAGAGGGGATGCATTGCAATTCCTGGGACACCTTTGTAACCAAATGAATAAGGTACAAATGCAACAACATCTGGATAGAGGGACTCCTTGTGTCTTCAAGTTTCAGCAGCCAGGAGGCCACCTCATTCCTCGACATCCTCAGACACCATCTCTTATCACTTTGCTCTTGCCCATTCCCCTGCCTCACCGCCTTCCTTGTAGGCTTTGAACACCCGAGGAACAGTTTCCTCGGGGTCTTTCATGATCATTTCTACTGCCTTGCACACACTTCTGCAAAGAGCACTGTGACTCCCTCCTGTCTTCATCATGGTCTCGGTTGAATTTTCACCTTGTCTGCTGCTCTTTCCTGGATGCCCAGTCAAAAAAAAAAAGAAAAGAAAAAAAAACCCCATGCTTTCCTTTTTACCTCTTTGTTTTTCTTCATAGGATTCATCACCATCTAACGCAGCATGTGGTGAATTTTATATTTGCTTGTATTTTGTCTCTGGTCATTAGATTGCAGTGAATTTTGTTTCATAGCAACATTCATTCATTGTCTAGACAGTGCCTGGAACATGTCAAAATTTACTTCATATTCCTCAAATGTGTGAAAGATTTTCCCATTAAAATTTTAGAATACAGGCCAGGTGAGGTGGCTCACACCTGTAATCCTAGCACTTTGGGAGGAAGAGGCAGGAGGATCACTTGAGGCCAGGAGTTTGAGGCTGCAGTGAGCTATGATGATGCCACTGCACTCTAGTAGTGACAGAGCGAGACCCTGTCTCACACTAAACAAAGAAACAAGAAAAAATTCCTTTACAATGTATAGCCTCAGGGAAAGGCTGTGAGTGGGGCAGCAATTATTAATGGGAGATTCCAGGTGATCCCCGAACAGGGACCAGATCCTCACACAAAATATAGAAATTAACTTCTTGTAGAATGGATGGTACCAGAGGCTGGGAGGGCTGGGGTGAGGGGTGGGGAGATGTTGGTCAGTAGATACAAAATCACAGTTAGGTAGGAGGAGTAAGTCCAAGAGATCTATTGGACAGCATCATGGTGACTACAGTTGATGATATACTGTATTCTCAAAACATTCTAAAGGAGTGAATGTTAAGTATTTTCACCACAAAAATGATGACTACATGAGGCAATGGAGATGGCAATAATTAATAGCTAGATTTAGCCATTGCATAATTTATATAAACCTCAGAACATTATGTAGTACAAGATACTCATAATTTTACTTGTCAAAGATAACAGAAATTTAAAAACAGAAATTAACTTTTTGACTTTAAAATATAAGTGATAGCACTTCTGATAGGTTTGTAATGCAAGCTTGTGTCATGCCCTCTTTCTCACTTTTAGTTTGCCCATCAATCGGATGGAGCCAGAAAATGATACACGAATTTCAGAATTTCTTTTGCTGGGATTTTCAGAGGATCCAGAACTGCAGCCTGTCCTCTTTGAGCTGTTCCTGTCCATGTACCTGATCACTGTGCTTGGGAACCTGCTGATCATCCTGGCCACTATCTCAGACTCCCACCTGCGCACATCCATGTACTTCTTCCTCTCCAACCTGTCCTTTTCTGACATCTGCTTGGTCTCGACCACTGTCCCAAAGATGCTGGTGAATGTGCAAACACACAGCAAAGTCATATCCTACGCAGGCTGCATCACCCGGATGTACTTCTTTGTACTCTTTGTAGGGTTGGACAGCTTCCTCCTAACCGTGATGGCCTATGACCAGTTTGTGGCCATCTGTCACCCACTACACTACGGAGTCACCATGAATCCCAGGCTCTGTGTGCTGCTGGTTCTCGTGTCCTGGATCATGAGTGCCCTGAATGCATTGTTAGAAAGCTTAGTGGTGCTGTGGCTGTCCTTCTGTATGGACTTGGAAATCCCCCACTTTTTCTGTGAACTTAATCAGGTGGTCCACCTTGCCTGTTCTGACACCTTTCTTAGTGACATGGTGATGTATTTCTCAGCTATGCTGCTGGGTGGTGGTTCCCTGGCTGGGATTCTTTACTCTTACTCTAAGGTAGTTTCCTCCATACGTGCAATCTCCTCAGCTCAGGGGAAGTATAAAGCATTTTCCACCTGTGCATCTCACCTCTCGGTTGTCTCCTTATTTTATTGTACATGTTTCGGGGTGTACCTCACTTCTGCTGCTACACACAACTCACACTCCGGCACAACAGCCTCGGTGATGTACACGGTGGTCACTCCCATGCTGAACCCCTTCATCTACAGCCTGAGGAATGAGGACATAAAGTGGGCTCTGAAGCAGTTCTTCAGAGAGAAACAGTGAAAAAAATACCATTTTTCAAGAAGTGTGTGTGATCTCAGTACTCTAAGGTCTAGAACCTGAAATGGTGATTCATGGCTCAGATTGTACAAGTACAATTTGCCCCATCTAGTTATTTTCTGATGTTTCAATTTCTTTGATATTAACTGCTTTATAGAATTTAATCTATTCCTATATAAAGATTCCTGCTCTATGATATCCAAGTGATTTTCGCATTATTTTCAAACTACAGTTCAAAACAATTTGGGGATTCCTATTTGTCTCACACTGTATTAACGCTATCCAATCAACCACATTTGAGAAGTATAAGATCATTTGTATAATTTTATTGTAGATAAATATCTAATACCACAGAGTCTCACTTTTGAGTTTGTCATTCCTGTCTCTTTCTTTTTTTATTTCAGCACATTACAGAGATACAAATGCTCTGGTCACATAAATTGTCTTTGCACCACCGAGTCAGAGCTACAAACGTGCCCATCCCCCAGATAATTTCCAGTCCCAAGATACTCTCTTTTTTTGTCTTCTGCTATGTGGCTCTTTTTTAAATTTCAGAATATTCTGGGGATACACATATTGTAGTTACATAATTTGCTTTTGTACAGTTTGAGACAAAGTTATAAGTTTGCCCATTACCCAGTTAGTGTGCATTGTGCCCATTAGGTGTGAATTTACTCATCCTCTCCCCATTCCCACCTGCCTGACACCCTATGAATGTTATCTCAATATGTGCACATAAGTTGTGATCAATTAGTACCAGTTTAATGGTGAGTACATGTAATGTTTGTTTTTCCATTCTCGTAATATTTCACTTAGAAGAATGGGCTCAGGCTCCATCCAGGATAACACAAGAGGTGCTAGATCACCGTATTTTATGGCTGAGTAGTACACATACAGCATATTTTATTAATCCACTCCTGTATTGATGGGCTCTTGGGTTGTTTCCACATCCTTGCTATAATGAATTGTGCTGCCATAAACATTCGAGTGCAGATGTCTTTATTATAGAATGACTTTTGTTCCTTTGGGTAAATGCCTGATAGTGCTATTGCTGGATCAAATGGTAGTTCTACTTGTAGTTCATTGAGGTATCTCCAAATTCTTTTCCACAGAGGTTGCAGTAATTTTCAGTCCCACCAGCAGTGTAAGAGTGTTCCTATCTCTTCACATCCTCGCCAGCATTTGTTGCTTTGGGATTTTTTGATACAGGCCAATCTTACTGGAGTTAGGTGATAGCTTATTGTGGTTTTGATTTGCATTTCCCTAATGATTAGAGATGTTGAGCATTTTTTTAATATGTTTGCTGGCCATTATTCTGTCTTCTTTTGTAAAGTTTCTGTTCATGTCCTTCACCCATTTATTGATGGGATTGTTTGATTTTTTTCTTGTTTAGATTTAGAAAAAATATTTCTATGCTTTGTATGGAACCAGAGAAGTCCTCGTATAGCCAAAGGAATCTTAAACAAAAAGAACAAACTGGGAAGTATCAGTCTACTAGACTTCAATCTGTACTACAAGGCCATAGTGACTAAAACAGCATGGTACTGGCATAAGAATAGAGACACAGACCTTTGGAATGGGACTGTGAATGCAGAGGTGAAACCATCCGCATATTGTCATCTTATCTTTGACAAAGGAGACAAAAATATACACTAGGTAAAAGAACCCCTTTTTAATAAATGGTGGTGGGAAAACTGGATAGCTACATGCAAAAGATTGAAACTGGATCCTCACCTCTCACAAAAATCAGTTCTAGATGGATAACAGACTTAAACTTAAGACATGAAACCTTAAGAATCCCAGAAGAAAATGTAGGGAAGACTCTTTCAGACATTGGCTTAGGCAAGGAATTTATGAACAAGACCCCCAAAGCAATCACAGCAGCTACAAAAATAAATAAATGGGACCTGATCAAATTAAAAAGCTTTTGTACAACCAAGGAAACTATCATTAGAGGGAATAGAGAACTTACAGAATGGGAGAAAATATTTGCTCTCTACACATCCAATAAAGGGCTGATAGCAAGAATCTATCTAGAATGCAAAAAAATCGATGTATTTATTTTTAAACCATTAATATGATTATTTGTTACCCCAGCAATGGGACTTGAATACAGGAATTTCTCCTATAAAATTCTTTTTAAGAGAACTGAATTTCAGTCTCTAAATTAATGAGCTTAATTAATTAATTTATTTTGCTTCCCTTGGATAAGGTATTTTGTGTTCAAATCCTGACTAAGTAGAAGAAGAAATTTAGAGTTAATCTGGGATATTTGGCCCCATTTGCTGGTACAGAGTATTTCTTTTTGCATAAATGTAAATGTGGTACTGACTTTGAGATCTTTGATGCAATCACTATTGAAATTAAGGTCACTCATTCTACTTTAAATCTGTTTTAAAAAAATTTATGGTATTACAAAATTCGAAGCCTTTAGACAAAAAGCTTCATTTCTTTAACCAATTACAATTCAAGGAGTCTTTAAACCCACCTATAACCTATAAGCCCCTGCTTTGAGATGTCCCACCTTTTTGAGCGAAATCAATGTACACCTTCAATGTATTGATTTATGAATTTACCTGTGATTTCTGTCTCCCTGAAAAGTATGAAACCAAACTGTAACCCAACCACAGCAAGTCCACTTGCCCAAGGCTTCTTGGGCCTGGCTCCAGGCCATGATCCTCCAATTTGGATCAGAATAAACCTCTTTAAATGAAAAAATTATGTATCACAAGAATGGAAAAACAAGCACCACATGTACTCACCATGAAATTGGTATTAACAGATCAACATTTAAGTGCACATACAGTAGTACCATTCATTGGTGTCAGGCAGATGGTGGGGGAATAAGGAATGGATGCATACATACACACCTAATGGGTGCGGTGTGCACCATCTGGGGGGTGGACACACTTGAAGCTCTGACTCGGGTGAGGCAAAGGCAATATATATAAACATTTGTACCCCTGTAATATGCTGAAATAAAAAAATTAAAAAAAATATACATTGTGGTTCCATACAAAGCGTAAAATTATTTTTTCTATATCTGTGAAAAATGATGTTGGTAATTTAATAGGGATTGCATTGAATCTGTAGATCGCTTGGGGTAGTATAGACATTTTAACAATGTTGATTCTTCAGACTCACAAGCATGGTATGGTTTTCCACCTGTTTACGTGCTCTGAAATTTCCTTCCTCAGTGTTTCAAAGTTCTCCCTGTAGAGACCTTTACCTCCTTAGTTAAACACATTCCTAGTGACTTTATTTTCTTTGCTGCTATTGAGAAGGGTATTGAGTCTTTGATTTGGTTCCCAGTTTGATTGTTATTGGCAATGTGTATTGATTTTGTATCCTGAGACTTTACTGAATGCATCGATCAATTCCAGGATTCTCTTGGTGGAATCCTAGGGATTTTCTAGATATAATATCATATCATCAGCAAAAAGTGAGAGTTTGATCTCTTCTGTCCCTATTTGGACACACTTGATTCTGCTCTCTTGCCTGATTGCTCTCACAAGGACTTCCAGCACTATGTTGAATAGCAATGGGGACAGTGGGCAACCTTGTCTGGTTTGTTCTAAGTGGGAATGCTTTCAATTTTTCCCCATTCAGTATGATGTTGGCTGTGGGTTTGTCATATATGGCTTGTATCATTTTTAGATAGGCCCTATCTATGCCTATGTTGTTAAGTGTTCTTATCATAAAAGGGTGCTGATTTTGTCAAATGCTTTTTCTGCATCTATTGAGAGGATCATATGGTCTTTGTTTTTGCTTCTATTTATGTAGGGAATTACATTTATAGATTTGTGTATATTGAGCCATCCCTGCATCCCTGGGATGAAGCCCACTTGGTCATGATGGATTATTTTCTTGATAAGCACCTGGATTTGATTTGCTAGGATTTTATTGAGAATTTTTGAATCTATATGTATAAGGGATATTGGTCTGTAGTTTTCCTTTTTGTTGTGTCCTTTCCTGGTTTCAGTATCAGGGTTATGTTGGCTTCATAAAATGTGTTGGGGAGGACTCCATCCTTCTCGATGTTGTTGAATAACTTTTGTAGGATAGGCACCAGTTCTTTTTTTTTTTTGTCATTTTATTTTATTTGTTTTTACCAGTTCTTCTTGTAGGTGTGGTAAAGTTTGGGTGTGAAGCCATCTTGTCTGGGGCTTTCCTTTTTGGGATTGATATTGGTCTGTTCAGGAATTCTATTTTTTCTTGGTTGAGCCTAGGGAGGCTGTGTGTTTCTAAAAATTTGTCCATTTCCTTCACATTTTCTAGTTTGTGTGCATAAAGGTTTTTATAGAATTCATAGATGATATCTTGTATCTCCGTGGTGTCAGTTGCAATTTCTCCTTTCATGTTCCTGATGGAGCTTATTAGAGATTTTTCTTTTCTGCTCTTAGTTTAGCCTGAGGAGTGTCAATTTTGTTTATCTTTTCAAAGAACCAACTTTTTGTTTTATTAATCTCCCATATAGTTTTCCTCTTGTCTATTTCATTTAGTTCTGATTTGATATTATTAATTTCATTCCTTCTGCTAGGTTTGGGGTTGGTCTGTTCTTCTTTCTCCAGCTCTTTGAGTCTTAATTAGGTTGTCTATTTGTAAATTTTTGTCTTTTGGATATAGGCATTCATGGAAATAAACTTTCCTCTCAGGAATGCTTTAGCTGTGTCTCACAGATTCTGATAACTTTTGTCTCCTTTGTCATTTAGTTCAAAGAATCGTTTGATTTGTGTCTTGATTTCCTCATTCATAAAATGATCATTCAGGAGAGAGTTGTTAGCTTCCACGACTTTGAGTAGAAATGAGAATTTCTGTTAGGGTTGATTTCTACTCTTATTCCACTGTGTTCTGAGATGATGCATGGTATAATTTCTGTTTTTTAAAAAAATTTAAGACATGCTTTGTGTGCTAGGATATGGTCAATCTTAGAGAATGTCCCATGAGCTGATGAGAAGAACATATATTCAGTGGATTTTGCATAGAATGTCCTGTAAATGTCAGTCAGGCCCATTTGTTCTAGTGTTCTGTTTAAGTCCATTATTTCTTTGTTTATTTTCTGTTTGGAGTATCTGTCCTGTGCTGTCAGTGGGTGTTGAATTCTCCGACTATTATGCTGTTGCTGTTTATCATTTGGTTTAGATCAAGTAGGGTTTGCTTTATGAATCTGGGTGTACCTAAGTTGGGTGCATACATAGTAAGTATAGTTATGTCTTCTTGTTGAACTATACCCTTCACCATTACACAGTGACCATCTTTGTCTTTCATTACCTTTCCAATTAAGTCAGTCACAGCAATAGAGAAAAGAAATAAAAGAAAATGCCAAAGCCTGCAAGAAATGTAGGATTATGTGAAGAAGCCTAACGTGAGAGTTACGGGCATTCCTGAGGGTGCAGAAGACAATACACAAGGGTTGGATAAGCTAGTTCAAGATATAATTGAGGAAAATTTTCCAGGCCTTGCTAAAAATCTAGATATACAGGTACAAGAAGCCCAAAGGACCCCTGGGAGATTCATTGCAAATAGGAAGACACCACATCATGCAGTCATCAGACTGACCAAAATATCCATTAAAGAGGCCCTTCTTTGAGCTGTAAGGCGAAAGAAACAAGTAACATAGAAAGGAAAGCCCATCCGAATAATGCCAGATTTCTCAACTGAAACATTATAAGCAAGAAGAGACTGGGGCCCCATCCTCACTCTTCTGAAACAGAATAATGCCCAGCCTAGAATCTTGTACCTAGAAAAGCTAAGTTTTGTATGCAAAGGAGAAATTAAGACATTGTCAGATAAACAAAGACTGAGGGAATTCACCAAGGCAAGACCAGCCCTCCAAGAAGTACTCAAAACAGAATTGCATATGGAGCAGCACGAGAAACACTCACGAACGTAAAACTACTCAAAAGCTAAAGATCAAAAGTCAGCTACCACAATGGCTCAAGAGAGAAAACATACCAATGAAGTTCTACCCAACAGGATGAACACAAATCTGCCTCACCTATCAGTTCTCTCAATAAATATAAACAGCTTGAACTCCCCACTCAAGAGACATAGGCTGGCTCAATGGATAAAAAAATACAAGGCAAGTATCTGCTGTCTCCAGGAAAGTCATCTAACCTGCAAAGATGAATTCAGACTGAAAATAAAGGGATGGGAATCAATATTTCAAGCAAACAGAAGCCAAACGAAGGCTGGCGTGGTGGTTTTAATCTCAGATAGCTTGCTTTTTAAATCAACAAAAATAATGAAAGACAAATATGGTCACTATATAATGGTGAAGGGTACAGTTCAACAAGAAGACATAACCATACTTAATATGTATGCACCCAACTTAGGTGTGCCCAGATTTATAAAGCAAACCCTACTTGATCTAAACCAAATGATAAACAGCAACACCATAACAGCCAGAGATTTCAACACCCTGCTGACTGCATAGGACAGATCCTCCACACAGAAAATAAACAAAGACATAATGGACTTAAACAGAACACTAGAACAAATGGGACTGACTGACATTTACAGGACATTCTATCCAAAATCCACTGAACATACATTCTTCTCATCAGCTCATGGGACATTCTCTAAGAATGACCATATTATAGGGCACAAAGAATGTCTGAAAAAATTAAAAAAAATAGAAATTATACCGTGCATCTTCTCAGATAACAGTGGAATAAGAGTAGAAATCAACCCTAACAGAAATTCTCATTTCTACTCAAAGTCATGGAAGCTAAACAACCTTCTCCTGAATGACGATTGTATAAATGAGAAAATCAAGATGGAAATCAAAAGATTAGTTGAACTAAATGACAAAGGAGACATAAGTTATCAGAATCTGTGGGACACACCTAAATCAGTCCTGAGAGGAAAGTTTATTTCCGTAAATGCCTATATCCAAAAGACAGATATTGCTAAATAGACAACCTAATGAATACACTCAAAGAGCTGGAGAAAGAAGAATAGACCGACCCCAAACCCAGCAGAAGAAGTGATATTAATAAGATCAAATAAGAACTAAATAAAATGGACAAGAGGAAAACTATATGGGAGATCAACAAAACAAAAAGTTGGTTCTTTGAAAAGATAAACAAAATTGACACGCCTTTGGCTAGACTAACTAAGAGCAGAAAATAAAAATCTCTAATAAGCTCCATCAGGAACATGAAAGGAGAAATTAGAACTGATGCTGCAGAGATGCAAGATATCATCTATGAATTCTACAAAAACCTTTATGAACACAAACTGGAAAATGTGGAGGAAATGGACAAATTTTTAGAAACACATAGCCTCCCTAGGCTCAATCAGGAGGAAATAGAAGTCCTGAACAGACCAATATCAAGAATGGAAATCGAACCTGCAATAAAAAACCTTCCCAAAAAGAAAAGTCCTGGACCAGATGGCTTCACATCTGAATTTTACCACACCTACAAAGAAGAACTGGTGCCCATCCTACAATAGTTATTCAACATTGAGAAGGATGGAATTCTCCCCAACACATTTTATGAAGCCAACATAACTTTGATACCAAAACCAGGAAAGGATGCAACAAAAAAGAAAAGTACAGACCAATATCCCTTATGACTATAGATACAAAAATTCTCAATAAAATCCTAGAAAATTGAATCCAGGTGCTTATCAAGAAAATAATCCAAAAAAAAAAAAAAAAAACAAAAAACTAATCCATCACGACCAAGTGGGCTTCATCCCAGAGATGCAGGGATGGTTTAACATATGCAATTCTATAAATGTAATTCACCACATAAATAGAAGCAAAACCAAAGACCATATGATCCTCTCA
>JAQIFY010002516.1:0-13268 GCA_028533085.1 Varecia variegata | reverse complement strand
ATTTCAAATTTTCTTTTATGTATGGATGTTGGCAAGGCAGTGATTGTTCTTACTAAAAACAATGATCTCAGAAAACATTTACCTATGGCATGATGCCTTGAAGACAAATTAGATCTTTGAGAAAGATACCCTAAATCATGGCGAGCTACTTATGAAGGACATCTGGGATTGCCTCTTAGATTCAACATTTTTTTTAAATTTATAAAATAAATAAATAAACTGATGAGTTTATCCAACATAATATACCAGCTTACTAGGACTAGATGTTTATGGAGCATCAAACTCCATTTTGTAACAATTTTATCTCACCTCTATGTATGTTTGACAACTTCACTATAGTCAATGATTCCTAAAACTGACTATAGAGCAGGGACAAGCCACTACTGTTATTTAATTTCTAGTGTCAGATTCAGACCCCTGCAGGAGACCTCACCTAGTCAAGATTTTGTAGATAACAACCCAAAAATAATGGGAGAAGGAAGAAGGCTCTTTTTAAGATCCTTGTTTGTATCAAGACTGGAGCTTTACCACATGCAGTGCCGGCACCTGTTTGCACCTAATGTTACGTACCTGTGATCATTTTCTCTGTCCCAACATTCATAATTTTAACTAGCCTCTTATTTGTCTAAGGAAGAAGGAGAGGCAGCCTGGAGATGATTTCATGCTCTGTGGACAATGGGCCAGAATAATGATTGACCAAACTAGAAAACATAAAACTCTTTAGAATTAAATGTTTTAGCTGTTCTCAGGGTAAATAGGGTTCTCTTAAAATATAATTGAAGCATGTCTTTTGTCTGGCCAAGCACAAATAAACATTTGGATTAGAAGCAAAATAAGGAATTTCAAAATTTCAGCCTTCTACCGCCTAAATTCAAAGTATCACTCCCACACAAAATAAATAGTTTGTGTTCTAATTCACCTATTTATTACTATTTCCTATTAACAGACACTTCTAAATAATTGAAGAGATTAATAATTTCACTTAGATAAGCAGGTTATGGAAAAATTAAACTAACTCTTCGAAATATATTTGCAATAATTTAACATTTTTATTCTTGGGTCTGAGCCCAACAATAAAACACTACAGGATCAGGTATATCAACAGTAGCATTGCATATGAACCAAGCAATTGCTGCTTACATAAATTAAGCATACTCTAATTGCAAAGTTCAAAACATTACATCATATTTTTAAGTGTGTGGAAGTCCTTTACCATGATATTTTCTTTGAATATTGTATTTCATTAAATCTATTAATATGATTCACCATTATTTTCTATGCCACTAAAAATAAAGAAATTATGATTTTTAAACTATAACACAATTGTTTTTTTTTACTTCTAAATTTATTTTCTACTTTTGAAAAACCATGGGTAGACTGTTAGAGATATATTAAAGTAAAAATACATTATAATTCTACATATATTAAAATTTTAAGTTAATTAGAAATTCTTCACATTCCAAGACCAAATTATGAATCATTTTTCAATTATTAGTCAACACTGTCTGTCTTTTTCTATAGAATACTTTTCTCTCAAGAGAATTCCTGATTCAGTATTTTAAAAAAATTAAAATATTGTACCTATAAGAAAATTGTTAGATATGTTAAAAATTAAATTCAGGAAGGAGGAGAGAAAAAAACCATAAAGAGGCTAAACAGCTGAATGGCTAATGCTGAAAAGAAAATTGGTGATCTAAAAGGTTGAGCCAGTGAATCTTGCCTGAAATCAGTGCAACATTGCGAATACAATGAATATATTTGAGAAAAGTTAGGAAAAAATGGAAGGTGTATATCCAAAAATTCTATCATTAACCAAACTGGCATCACAAGGAACAGAAAAAAGAGAAAGAAAATGGATATAAGCAATAATAGAACATTTCTTAATGTTAAAGAAAAACCCATGGATTTAATATGCATTTTAATAGATTAAAAGGTCCAATGAACACTAGGCAGAATGTACAAACTACCTACATCACAGCATGTCTTAATAAAATTTTAGTACTAAGATTAACATTTTAAAAATAAAAATATTATCTCAAAATTGGAATCAGAAATGTATCAGTGAACTTTTAAGATATAAATGCCATTGCTGATGACAACAGAGCATTACCTACAAAAATTTTTTGTAGGTAAAATTAAGTTGACCTTATAATTCTATACCACATAATTCAGTGAGCTAACAAAATAAAATATTTTCAGATTTTCAAGGACTCAGAAAGTTTTTAATTATCAGTAGTCTCTGAAAGAGTATGTGTATATACTTCAGTGCAACAAAAATAAACTTGAAAAAAATAACAATGGATAATTAAAAAATAGTAAAAAGAGCAGAAAAAAGCAAAACTTATAATTAATTCCAAGTAATTACTCATAATTCTTGCTAATAAACATCAAGAAAATGATTCTTAAAATCTCCAATTATTCTATTAATGTAGTCATATGACAAATCATCCCTTTGGTCCATCAACATGATAAAAGATATGATAGATAATCCTAATTTTTAATCATTTCATTATAATGTCTTATTTTGTAACATGAGGATTTAAAACTATGGGTTTTTTCATTGAGTGATTTAGATTGACTTCATAGTTCCTAATATGTCATTGTTTTATCATTATTGTTTTCTGTGTATTTTGATGTCAATTTTCATTTTATCTTCAATCCAAGAATTATTAAAGAGGGAAGTTCAATCTTTAGAGGATTTCAGCTTATTAATGTTTGTTAATAATATGAATATATTCAATCAAATACTGTCTTTTTATTTACAGTTTTAATGATTCCCTCATTCTCTCTATTGTTTCTTCTGTCTTTCATGGAGTATCTAGACTTCCATTTTACTTTTCTTCCCATTTTGTAACACAGAAGATTAATATTATTTCAACTTTATTTTTAGTTTATAAAATTTATACTGTTTATTGTAATTGCATTTAGCCTTAGTTCTAAATGTAAAGTTTAATTCTTATTACCATTGAGGGTATTATTTAGAACGTGATTGGATGGATTTATTCTTTGAGTAATGTTGCCTTTATCGCTAATTCTTTTCTAAGGAGTGACTAAAGTATGATAAATATTTGAATTTTAAACACTGTTTTCTGCTACCTTCATATTTATACAAATATTTAGCTTTGTTTATGCTAAATTAAGTCTCCTTCACAGCTTCTGACACTGATCACTGTTGTGATGAAATATGAATCCAACATCTTCACATTTACAATGACTGGATTTCTGAAAAGAGTAAATTCATGTTAGAACCAAAATAACAAATATTCTGTATAGATAAGTAATATTTGAACCAAACTAAGAAATATTATATTTCTTACGTGTATTAAAGGATTCCCATCTTGTGATCAAAAATAACCCTTTCACCTGTGCCTGATTCAATTTCCCTTTAAGCCTCTCAAATACTTTTTCCACCCACAGTTATTCATTTTTCTCTTGCCTTCAGCCTCTGCATATGCATGTTGCATTCAGCATTCAAATATTCTGCATTAAACATTCACACTATCACAAAGAACCTATTAACTCTATCTTTTCCACATGTATAAAAGTCACTAGTTTCCTCTCTTTTATATGCCCCATATGCTTTCAAAGTTTAACTTCCACATAGTTCTTCTCAAATTTATCAATGAACTTTTTAATTACCAAATCCAAAATATTTTCATGCATTGCATTTTTTGACAGCTAGAACATTTGACGGTGTTGGTTCTTAAAACTAAGAAACTTGAAATTCCCTCTTTTTTTTTTTCCTTCTGGGGAATCACTACCTCTTATTGTTCATTTTTTCCCTCCTTTTGTTTCTTTTGGCAATCAATCATGATTTATTCTGCAAGCTCTTTTTCCTCTATAGTATACACTATAATGGTATATATGTATTTTTATGTTTTTGTCTGGATCCATAGACTATAGAACACTAAGTGAACTCTAATGTAAACTATGGACTTTGAATGATTATGATGTGTAAATGTAGCCTCATTAATTATAACAAATGTACCACTCTGGTGAGGGATGTTGATAATAGGGGAAGCTATGAGTATATGAAAAATCTTTGTACTTTTTCCTTAATTTCACTGTGAACCTAAAACTGATCTTTAAAAAATGTCTTACAAAATCAAACTCTGTAACTATCAATGTTTCCATATTTAAGACAAGTATATGCTGTATGTTTTAAATTATTCTATTTCATCTTATACTTTATGTCATATAATATTGAGTCATTTTATATTTTGTGATATTTAGTTGTAACAGTTTTATATTTAATAATTACTTTAAAAACAGTATCATCTGTTGAACTCTAATAACACTTAATGATTATTATTTTTGTCTATGGCTAGTACTGTGTATGTTCATGGTCCATTATAAAATTAATGTGACTGAATAGTAAATCCAAGACATAATTGTCTTATTTACCTTATTTTCCTTTATGTGTTATTTGATGCCAGTACAACCTTGTCCACTTTTTTTTTTTTTCAGAAGTCCAATGTCATTGGCATGAATTTAGTTATCAGGAAATGTTTTAAAACTGTTTTCAAATTTTAAATTATATTGATTTTTTTTAAAAAAATTCCCCCATAGTTAATGGTTCACTCCTGATTCTGACATGGTTAGTCATTTTTTGTGTTTTTTATTTGTTTCCTATCCCTCTTTTAACCAAGGTAAAAAGAATCTGTTTCTTGACACTCACTGTGAGTGTTCATGAATCCCTCTCTCTCATGTCACTTTAGCAGCCCTGGAAGAGACATGGAGGGTCCATCCATGCTATTACTCTCCTATAATCAGCTTAGTTTAAACCTAAATTCATAAATTGAACAAAAGGGAAAAATGTTCTTCTACTAGGATTTAGGAAGTAATGTGGCAATAGGAGCCTTGTGCAGGGAAAGCAGTTCTGACAGTTCGCCAGTGACCAGATCAGTGTGCAAACTTTTTAGACTGTGGCCATGGAAAGCAGCATCTTTCATCTGCTTTTTGAGATCTAAGTATCTTCTTTCATGAATCATCTGTTCAAGTCATTTAACCATTATTTCATTAAATCGTTGTCTTATTACTGCATTTTATAAATTCTTTATATGTCTTTCATCAATTATGTGTTTTGAAAATATTTTCTCCCAATCTGTGGCTTGTACTTTTATTTTTTCATGACATCTTTTCCAAAGAACTGAAGTTTTTCGTTTTGATGAAGTCTTTCATTGTATTTTTGGATTGTTTTTTTTGAGTTGTATCTAAGAAATCTTCCCCTAAGCCAAGGCCACAAGATAACATTTTTCCTGTTTTTTCTTATGAAATATTTATAGTTCTATGTTCATGCTTAGGTTTATAATCCATTTTGAGCTCTTTTTTGTATATTGCAATGAATTTGCCAAAGTTTACTTTTTTTTTCATCTGATGTTAAGATACTCTAGCACAATTTGTTGAAAAGTCTATACTTTCATTGAAGTCACTTCACAACTTCTGTGTAAATCAATTGACTATATTGGAAAGCCTGGAAATAAGATAATGAGAATCCTCCAAATGTTCTCTTCTATTTCAAAACTGCATTGACTAATCTAGTTTGTCTGCCTTTTTCATATAATTTTTGGAATCAATTTGATGTGTATAAAAACAAACATAAAGCCTTCTGAGAGTTTATTGGGATTGATTTAAGTAGATCAGTTGATTTGGGAATAATTGATATTTCAACAACATTGAGACTTTTAGTCCGTAGAATGGTATGTTTTTCAGTTTATGTATTCTCAACAGTGGTTTGTATTTTTTTGGCATAAAAATCTTGCACTTATTTCGTTTCATGTATGTGTAAGTATTTCATGTTTTCTGGTGCTTTATTTCCTTATTTTTCTTTTATATCAATAGGACATGTACAAGTCCCACCTCCCATAATTCTTAATAGTGTAATTTGTGTCTTTTCTCTGTTTGCCTTGGTCAGTCTGATTTTTCTTATCTTCTCAAAGAACCAGATTTTGGTTCCATTGATTTTTTTTCTATGGTATTTATTGGTTGTTGTTGTTGTTTTCATTGATTACATCTCTGATCTTCTGCTAGGTAATTCGTGTGCATATATATAGTTTATATGTGTGTGTGGGGGGTTGAATCAGCCTAGTCAAGGACTTGTGTTTCATTGTGCTATGGTTATTTTTGGTGCATAATCAGTTTAAAATACTTCTAGCATTACATTGTATTTGTTTTGGAAGTTGAACTCCTAGCGTTTTTATTTCAACATCTCTCAGGTTGTGAGTTCGAGAAGAGCTGTGCGTCTGAGGTTCGAACAAGAGCTGTCTCTATGCTTTCACTCATCTTAGGTAGTCAAATTCTTTTTGCTATTGCTTACTGGTGCTTGCTAGTCTGATGTGGAGAATAGGCTTGAGATCTCTTTGTAACCTGGTACAGCTTCAGCTTAAGATATGCTTTAGGTGTTTCAGGCACAGAAATATCTCAGTGATTCTACTGTCCCTCCCTGTGGTAGCAACAAAACTCTGTTCTGATCTCTGGAGGGTCTTATGTGAACAATAGCTTACTGCCCCTCCCCTAGCTATAAAATATATGTAAGGATATTGGTTAAGGTTGTGTATCCCTTACATAGTGGTCTAAGGCTTTATTTCCATAAAAGACAATGGTCCAAGCGAGGATTCATGGTTTTCTTAGAGATAGCTATTCTTTTCTCCAGAGATGCACTTCTAAGAAGTCTCACTCTCATAATGGCCCTGACTCAATATTTCTCACATGTACCCAGTGAAGGTTTGTGTACAAGAACCTATGACTCTGCAAAATCCACTGTTTTTGAAGATGCTATGCGCTCATACTAGGCCACCCTTGGAATTTAGCAATTTGCTAACAATTCTACCCAAAGTCTTCTTACTTATTTGCATGGCACCTGTTACATCTTCCTCCAGTAACCTAATGTGGGTGAGCCAGCAGTCAGGTTCCACCTCTGCTAGGAGAAACGTACATTAGGAAGTTTAGGGATATCTAGATATCCAGATGGAGAATTAATTAGGCAGTTCAATTCTGAATCCATATTTCAGCAAAGAAATCTACCCTAAGGGTATATATTTATGAGCCATCAGATCATAGATAGTACTTAAAATCTTGAGATTGAATAATATCACCAAGAGTAAGTATAGATAAAAATGAGGTACCCCCTAAATTTTTTAAAATAAACAAAAACAACACAAAAAAAGATTAAAACCAGGAAGTAGGTTTTTAATCATATTGTTTTCATTATACATGACAAGTAGTTTTCTTCTTGATCCTTTTAAGATATTCTCTTATCTTTGTCTTTTAGAGATTTAACTATGGTGTGTTTGTTTGTGGATCCCTTTGTATTAATTCTATTTGGAATTTGTTGAGCTTCCTAGATGTGTAGTTAGTGTATTTCAATAAATTTGGGGATTTTCCAGTCATTATCTATTTGGATATTTTTACATTCCTTTCTTTCTCTCCTCTTCCATTACATGTATATTGGTGCACTTAGTGGTGTCCCACATTTCTCTGAGGTTTTGCTTATTTTTGTCATTCATTTTTCTCTGTTCTTTGGACTGCATAATCTTTATCTATCATCACTCTTACTGATTATTCCTCTGACATTTCAAATCTAATTTTGAGCCCTCTAAGTAAATTTTTCATCTCAGTTATTCTGTTTTTTAATTCCAGAATGTCCATATGGTTCTTTGTCATGATTTCAATCTCTTAATTAATTTTCTGTTTTAATGAGACATTGTCATCATACCTGTCTATTTCTTTCAGCATATTTTCTTGTGGTTCTCAAGCATATTTATAGTTGCTTTGGATTATTTGTCTGCAAATCTGACATCTGGATTCTCTCACAGGCATTTTTCATTGTTTGTTTATCTTGAATATATGTCATGTTTCTGCTTCTTTGCATTTGGAATAATTTTTCATTGAAAACTATACATTTTAGATAATATATTTTAGCCTCAATGAATAGTAATCCTGCCCCCACCCCTCAGACTTCTTATTGTTATTGTTTGCCTTGTTTATTGACTTACCTTGACGATTAGTCCCTTTGGAAAGATAGTCATGGCCCTCTGCTCTTAGGCTTGCTTCTCCCTTTGGGAAAAATCTCTGAGCTACTTGTTCCAGAGCTAGGAGTAGGGATGGTGGCTTGCTTCTCTCAGGATGACACATCTGCTTTAGGAGCACAGTGCTAAGTAGCGATAGTAGCCTTTGGTATTCTCTTCTTGCCTTTCCCAGCAAGAAGTATCTGCTCTTTGAGTGAGTTGGCATAAAGAAAATCAGGACTCCATTTATAGGCAGACTTGTAACAAATAATTTTTGTTGCTATTGTTGTTAGTCTTGGGCTTGATCCCACCTTTTTCTTTGTAGCTTTATAGGTAAATATCACCTTTGTTCCAGGCATCAGGTTGTAACTTCACCTTACTGATGAGAAAGATGGCACTTTTATAAAAAAAAAACAAAAAAAACCAAAAAAAAAAAACACCTCAATCTTAAAAATAAGATTGAAAATTTTCCTTTGCTGTTTTTTTTTTTTATTGACAAGTATTTTATTGGGGTTTCTGAAAGGAGAGAAAATTGCCACCATGTTTAGCTAGAAATACAGTTAGGCACATTATTTAAAAAAGTGAGTTGGGAATACTGACAAAATTGGAAAACGACCAAATCTCTGTGAGTGAGTACATTTATGAGGTCCTAACAAAGCCTAATGATTATGATTCTTTAAAATGTATCCTTGTATAGACAACTTGAAAATAGTTATCAGCTACAGCAGGATCAACATTGTTGAATTCATTGACATAAACATAAAATCATTAGTATTAAAGATATCAAATGAATTATTTTATTTTATTTTATTGAAACAGACTCTTGCTCTGTTGCCTAGCTGTGTGATGGCTTCAGCTTAGCTCACAGAAACCTCAAACTCCTGGACTCAAGTACTCCTCCTGCCTCAGACTTCCGAGTAGCTGGGACTACAGGCATGCGCCACCATGCCCAGCTAATTTTTTTCTATTTTAAGTAGAGATGGGATCTTGCTGTTGCTCAGGCTTGTCTCAAACTCCTGACCTCAAGAGATCTTCCTGCCTTGACCTCCCAGAGTGCTAGGATTACGGGTGTGAGCCACTGCACTCCACCAAATCCATTAATTTCTTTCATACAGGACAAAGAGTAGATATTTAGAAAGCTCTTATATCTGGCCATTTCTATTAATTAAACAATAGTTCTTATGAAATTTTTATTTAAATAAGAAAAGTACCTTGAATAGAGACCGAGCAAGAGAAGGTACTCCACGAATGGCACATACTGTAACCACTTACACTCAACATATTATAAATAAGAAAAAGATTCTTTCTTAGGCTCAAAAGGATTTCAAGATAGTCAACTGGTAGAAGCGCTGTAAATCTCAATGATGGATATCTTAGTACTCTACACTATTACAGAAAGAAAGACAAATGAGACACATATGGTCAAAAATTGAAAACCAGAGAATTTTAGGAATGATTCCAGTGCTACTAAGGGATCTTAAGAGCTATCAGGAATTTATTTGATATGATTGTCTCACTTTTTCAAGCAAGGACCATCTTTTTCTTTCTTTTTTTCTTTTTTCTTTTTTTGAGACAGAGTCTTGCTCTGTCTCCTGTGAGAGAGTGCAGTGACACCATTATAGCTCATTGCAGCCTTGAATTCCTGGGCTCAAGTGATCCTCCTGTCTCAGCCTCCTGAGTAGCTAGGACTACAGGCCCGCACCACCATTCCTGGCTAATTTTTCTATTTTTTGAAGAGGTGGGGTCTCATTATTGCCCAGACTGGTCTCAAACACCTGGGCTCAAACAATCTCTCAACGTGGCCTCCAAATGTTTTTTACAAATCACTCTTCTTTTGCTTTCTCTGATTCAATCTGGTATCTGTGATGAGGCAGAGGAAGAGGCTCTGGAAAACTTTGTAACTTTTCACATAGGAGCAAGATATTCACCTCATACTCACCTTGATATTACACTGTGAATAATATTGAAAGTTATTAAAATATGAGGAGGCAAATATCCTATTTTAACATTATGTTCCATTTATAATAAGTACCAGTCATAGGATAAACATAGTGCTTTGGATACAAGAATAATTTAATTTTCCTGAAACTAGACTACAGGTTTTAATAGTCTGAAGAACTTTCAGAAAAACATTTTGTTGTTATCTTTAAATCATATATATATGGAGGTTAGTGGTATAATAATTAACAGAATTTGCCCATGTTTTGGGTATTCATACCTATTGGTACTAGTATAACTGTGACCTAAATTAATTTCAAAAACATACCATGATTGGCAACAGTCAAACCACATTGCCTATAACTATTCTTTCCACTTTTATTACGTATGCAATTAACCCTAAAATAGCTTAGACATAGAGATTATGATATCATGCACTTGATAGTTTAACTTACTGCTTAAAGACAGTTGCTGTAATCAAGAATTCACAGTCCAGATTAATTTCAATCAGAAAGTCCACTTTCTATACACAGCTGATACAAACTCAGTTATCTTTATCATGATCTACATCAGTAACTTTGCTATTTTGCATAAGTACAATTGGGTTTTCATTGGTGAAATTAATGATTTATTAGCTAATGAATATTAGAGATTATCTCCCTTAGGAGATATTAGTAACATTCAATATATGTTGACTGGCTAAAATATTTTAGAGATACCTTCCATCCTCTTTTAGCATTAATGGGCATCCAAATCTGGTTGGCCTTGTATGTGTCTGATATGCTCAGGCATCAGTCCCCAGGTTTGAAGGCTAAAGGACACAGACCAAAGAGTTTTGGTTTCCAAAACCCTACCTCTGAGAATATAGCTACATTTGCCTTAGGTAATCTTTCAGCAAAAGTGTTTTGAAAATACCCAAAACCATGATTCCCTAAGCCCACAAAATAGGTTTTCTGAATGTCTATTTCCTGCTGTCTAATAAATTACTGTGTAGTATTAGAATTATGTCAAGGAGGTCACTTATATCCTAACACCTTTCAAGTTTTTAGGGACTACCTTGCTATAACCTACATCCAACTATTAGAAATCTACCAACAGGCTAGCTCAAAACAGCAATAAAAAATAAAAAATGAAGGGGTTGTCAGAAGAAGAGTATCTGGAAAGACAAGAGAAGATGGTATTTTAACTGAGTATTAAAAATGAGTTAAATTTTGCTATGTTGACTGGGACATATGTGGAAAAAGGTCAGCAAAGGTAATACTATGGAGACTGGCTTAGAGAATATGATTTATTGAGGAAACTAAACCATGGCTAAAATTTAAGGATTTTAGTACAGAAGTGCAAGCAGAGGTAGTATTATAAAAGGACCTATGTAGTATATCTCAGTGTTTTTCAACTTGTTTGAGCATAACTCACAGAAATTACATTTTTTAAATATATAACCTCACATATACACTTACACACACATGCAACAGAAACAAGAATTTTACAGAATAATATTTGTATCTCACTAGTTAATATGTACTCTGGCATTGCATTCACTTTTTGCTTCTCTATGTTCTATTCTAGTTTATTGAAATGTTGATATTTAACCAATGAATTTATTACTTGATACACTAATGGAACAAAACATACAGTTTGACTTATATTTCCCTAGAAAATTTAACCAGCTTCCTAGGTGTGCAACCAGTACAGTCAGGAGGGGTAATCCAGCAGCCGGTGGGCTGCACAGAAGTTAATTCAGGGGGTCTTCTGCAAGGGTCTTCACTCATCCTTGCCCAACAGTGCACTCTCACAATATGTGCATGTGCCAAGGGGAGTGTAATATTAAATAGCAAATTAAAACATGGTGACACTTTGAGAGAGAGAATGTGGAAGAAAGAAAACATTTTAGTATACTTAGCAGCATATTTCTTTCTGCTTTTTAAGCAAAGAGTGCCACATTTTCATTTTGCCTCCCAAATTAAGCTGCTATTATGTTGGTGCAAAAGAAATTGCAGTTTCCGACTGTGAATTTTAAACCATAACTAGGCTCAAACAAATCTTTATTAATCAAAACAAGAACCATTATAATCAACACATTTTTGACAACCAGAAATAAGTTTTTTTATTCTTGTAGCATAAAAATCCGTGCTTCGGGATTTGATGAACTCTTAGCATTTTCTGCATCCTGCTGATTGTGGAAGTGTTTTGCCTGAAAAAAGTTGTCGAGATGCTTGAAGAAGTGGTAATAGGTTGGTGAGAAGTCAGGTGAATAAGGCAGATGAGGCAAAACTTCTTAACCCAATTCATTCAACTTTTGAAGTTTTGGTTGTGCAACGTGTGGTCAGGCGTTGTCCTGGAGAAGAATTGGGCCCTTTCTGTTGACCAACGCCAGCTGCAGGCATTGCAGTTTTCAGGGCTTCTCACCAATTTGCTGAGCATACTTCTCAGATGTAATGGTTTTGCTGGGATTCAAAAAGCTGTAGTGGATCAGACCAGCAGCAGACCACAGTCACCATGACCCTTTTTTGGTGCAAGTTTGGCTTTGGGAAGTGCTTTGGAGCTTCTTCTCTGTCCAACCACTGAGCTGGTCGTCACCAGTTTTCATATAAAATCGACTTTCCTTTGCACATCACAATCGGATCTAGAAAAAGTTCATTATTGTTATGTACAATAAGAGAAGACGACACTTCAAAATGACAATTGATCTATTTTTGGTCAGCTCATGAGGCACCCATTTATTGAGCTTTTTCACCTTTTCAAATTGCTTCAAATGTCTAATGACAGTAGAATGGTCAATGTTGAGTTCTTTGACAACTTCACAAGTACTTTTAAAAGGATCACCTTTGATGATTGCTCTCAGTTGGTCATTGTCAACTTCTAGTGGCCGGCCACTGCGCTGCTTATCTTCAAGGTTCTCATCTCCTTTGCAGAACTTCTTTTTTTTTTTTTTTTTATTTCAGCTTATTATGGGGGTACAAAAGTTCTGGTTAGATATATTGCCCATGTCCCTCCTATTCCACCAAGTCTGAGCCTCAAGTGTGACCGTTCCCCAAACAGTGCACATCGCACTCTTCTTGTAGGTATACACATATCCCCTCCCCCACCCCCATCCCCCCAAGTCAGAACTTCAAGCGTGCCCATTCCCCAGACAGTGCACATTGCACTCATCATGTAGGTGTACACCCATCCCCTCCCCCCACTCCCCACCTCTGTCCAATACACAATTGGTGTTATTCCCAAATGTGCACTTAGGTGATGATCAGGGAAAATAATTTTCTGGTGAGTACATGTGGTGCTTATTTTTCCATTCTTGAGATGCTTCACTTAATAGAATGGGTT
>JAQIFY010002515.1:0-13269 GCA_028533085.1 Varecia variegata | reverse complement strand
TATTAGTACATACAGACTTAACTCATTTTTAATCTGCTGTATATATCCCTTACTGTGGATATATCACAGTTAATTTATCCATATTCCTACTGCTGGATATTCATATTGTTTCTAATGTTCTACTTATAAATAATGCTGCATTCATTCCTTCCTAGCTGTGTATAGGTTTTCTTCATGATAGTCCTTTTTCGTGTTTTGTTTTTCTTTTATGATTCGATAATCTTCTTAAAATGCTGGGACTCATGAAATGTAATAGCTAATTTTATGCAATGACCAACAATATCCTGTAGATTATCTTCAAAATTGGCCAAGCCATTTCCTTTGGTGAGTTCTAAAGTTTAATTAATACTTGTGATTTAGTCAAATATGCCTAGCTGGAGTTGTTGAGACCCTGTCCTTAACTTTTGGAATGAGTTTTTTTTTTTATTTTTCTGCTTGTTCATCCTCAGAACAACCTTTGTTCCAGTGGTGCAATGGGAGCAGGGCAGAGTGGGAATGCTCTTTAATAGACTAAGTCCATGACTCTCTCTCTCCTATTATCTATCAAAGTTTTATCTGGTATATGACTGAGGGATGACTTTATTTGGGATGAAGAAGTGACACATCTTCTCTTGAGATCTGTATTATAACCAGTCATTTGTGATCCCATAACCTGGGAAAATCCCTGAAGAGTAATAAGAGGTAGTGAAATTTCATTCACAGTTGAGTGATTCACCTATAAGTATTTTTTAACAGCCCAGGAAGGAGTCATAACTATGATAAGGATTTTGTTGATAGGATTATTTTGGTGGCAAGGTAAGATTGCCCTGATACCTGGTACAAGAAAACAAAAAGCCTTTATCTTTTCTTAGGTCTTTAACAAAAGAGTGGGCACAGAATGTCTAGGGGGCGACTGCCGTTGGAATCAGAAGAATGCAAAAATCCAAATGAGGGTACAACATTTCACTGTTTTGATACTGTTGATCTTGCAAAGTGAACCCTTTGTATCACTGTTAGCTGCCCTTGATATAACAGAGATGCTTTGTTTTGGAACATAGGACAAGTATGAAAGGTTTCGTGAATGTATCACCAACAATTCTGCACAGTAACTTCTTGGCATAATTTTTACATTCTTGAAAATCACTATATTTTCTTTAACTCTACCAATAATACTCACCCAGAGAGGGTAATTGTAGATTAGCGAGAGTAGGTGATTTATTTTGTCATGGCCAAATCACATCCCAAATCTGCCTTCATATCCATCTGTTCCGCACTGAATTGCATGCTGCCTTCTAAACGAAGTTATATATGTAGGCAGATACATATTTATACATAAATAGAAGGGAGTCCTGGGAATTTTGAGGTGTGCTGTGAAATTCCATACTATTTATCTTTTGCTGTTTGACTATTCATAGGGCTGTAAGCTTACTCAGAGCTCACATAGAAGCACCCAGGTACTGTAAGTCAACCACTGTGCTTGGTCTTTGCCCACTTCCTGTTCTGTGAAGTGAAGGAGGCCTCAGATGCATTTGGCTCGGTGAGGTTCAGAAGCACTTGTATTTGCTACCTCTGTGTTAAAAAAGGCTGTTTTGTGTGTCTGTTCCCTAAAAGAGTTGAGTTCCTTGCTTGCTCTGTTTTGAGACATCAAGCCTTATTTTGATGTGTTTTTCTAGCTCTGTGTTCCCCAAATGTGCTTGATCATCAAAATCACCTGAAATACTGTGAGTTCTATGATTAGACAAGTTTAGGCAACGATCTTAGCCTTATGCATTAGGCCTGTGCTCTTGGAGTTTAATTGTTGAGGCCTGTCAAGGACCAAGGTCCATAGTGTGTTCCTGCAAGCAGTTGGCATCAAGCACTACTCTTGGCAGTAAAGGTAAAACTACAAGGAAGTTAGGAGGCAAGCATTCACGTCCTAAGGGTTTTTTCCAAAATCAGGAGAGACTCAGTAAGTGTGGTAAATTATAATAATATTTATTCATTATCTCAATCATGATCTGAGTGCATATGGTGTGCCAGGCATTCGTATTAGGTGTGGGGGACAGATAGCTGAGAATGAGGCAACTAACATTTATTGAAATACTTATCAGGAGATGGACACCAAGCTAACTGCTTCACATAACTTTTCTCCTTTAAACTTCACAACTGTCCTGTGAGGTACGTATTATCACCTTCATTTTAAAATTAAGAAACTGTTATATCAAAAGTTTGACTGACTTGGCCAAGATCACAGATCTAGTAACCGGGGTATTGAGAATTTATACCAGACTCCTTCCCCTGGATCTATCTTCTGCTTACCATGGTCTGTATGTCTTCTCACTTTGCTCTTTCTCCTTTAAACAAAGGTTCTCAGCCCTGGTTACATGATAGAATTGCCTGGGGAGCTTTTAAAAAGTATCCTTGCCTGGGCTTCACCCCAAATGGATTAAATAAGAATATTTGATGGGGTCCAGGAATGAGCATTTCTGAAAAGCTCTCTGGGTGATGCCAAAGTGCAGTGATGGTTGAGGGCCAGTTAGAGCATCATTAATTAACACCAAATAGATGTTGCTTTTGCCAGCCTAGTAGTTTCCAGCATTCTTCTTGGATCATTTGGTTGATTACACTTTTAAAGATTCCAAATCATTTTTCTTCCCTTAAAACCAACTGAAATTTATCAAAATATAGCAAATACTTTTATAATGCAAAAATTTTCCCAGTGATGGACATTATAAAAGATCCATATAACCAGGAATTCAGAAATTTGAAGATCTATTTTCAGGGGAAGTATAGTCAACAGTGAGTAATGGAGAATCTCCTGAGGTCTAGCAACCATGAGCTTCTAGATTTCTCTTTTTCTGGTGAAACTCTGAGATCCTGAAGACACTTTCTGTTAATCTAAAGGGGGAAAATAAACCTTGGGACAGATGGGGGTTCTTGAAAGTTTCCCTCCTGTTTGGTAAACACAGGTCACAAATCAACTTATTTTTTTCTAAATCCAAGTGAAAGGAAAAATAAAAGCTAAATAGTTTGATCTTGCTAATTTAAATGCACTACTATATGTACTTTAGTCTAAAGTTGATTTTGAATGTTTTAAGAAAAAAGAATACTCTAAAAAGTAGAAGAATAGATATCTAAATTTCTTCCAGTTGTTTGAAAACCTTTTTAACTACTCAAACAATGCATGTGTATACACTTATATAAACTTTTAAGTTAAAAATTCTGCATTTCTAGGCATTCAACACTTTGGTAAACATCTGCTATATGGTCAGTAATATTTTGCCTTTGTAAAGATGGCAGTCTAGCTAATGATTGATTCTTCACTAATTAAATCTGTTTTTGCCTTTTCTTCAACTAGTGAGTTTGATCTCTAAGACAGGTTCTTCTCAAAGCATCTATATCAAATATTAGGAGTAAATGGTTAGGTGAAGTAATCACAAAGCTGTGGTCCATGAAATTTCTAGAAAGAGCAAGACAGGGAAAGTAAATTTGGGGTCACTATATTTCAACAACTTTGAGGCACTTCTACGAGAAGAAAAAAGTCAAGGCTACCAGGGGAGGGAAAACTTTAACCCAATGAGTCTTTAGACAGAGAAAGAAAGAGCAATGACCTCCACCCAACTATCATAAATAACTTAAGGTGAGTATTATCCTTGCATTTTAAAACATCAATGCTGAGAGGATAGTTGGATCATAAATTTCCATTTGGGTCAAGAGTCATTTTATGACTATTGGTAGAACAGATCATTTAAAAAAGTAAACAGAGAAAAGCAAAGAAAAAGAAAAACATGAAAAATGGCCTCCTTTTTTACATTTTCACATAGGTGATCTCCATACGAGGAGATGAACTTGAACTTGGTTGGGCGGGAGACGGACCTGGTTGGGCGGGAGACTGGAGCCCCTCAGAGAATTTGGGATTCTTCCATTTTTACTGGGAGGGTTGGCAGGTATAACATGTGTTGTTATGTGAGTCCATGAGAGCCTCTGGGGTTCTAACTCCCTGCCTCTCTGTGTGGTGGAGAGGCAGTTGCTCACTCTGAAGCACTCGACTGATTTCTGTCTGTGGCTTACCCATGAACAGTGGCTTGGAAATGTCAAAGCATGAGAGCATGCAGTTGAACAGCATGTGCTGCCGTCATCTCCTACATGGTTCTGCATGGGAAAACTCTTGGACTGGCTGCCTTTAAGCTCAGATGTTTCCTTCTTTCCCTACAGAACTCCCTGAAGGCTTCAAATCGGAAAAAGAAGAGAACAAGCTTTAAAAGAAAAGCCAGTAAAAGAGGAACTGAGGTAAGTGTTTCAGAGCTATATTCCAAGAAAATGTGTTTTCCTTTCCATAGCCTACTCTGTCCTACCTGATCTGGTCCAAGCTTAGTTGTCTGATGTATCTTCTACCACTCTTTTCTCCTTCACTGCACTCTAACTTCACTGGAACTCTTTCTGTTCTTAAAAAAACAAACAAAAAAACATTAAAACTCCAAAACCAAAAAACTAACCTCTGTACTTACCTGGAAATGTTATCCCAAGATGATGATGATGAAGATGAAAGCTAACATTTCTGGAGCAAATTGTAATTTGAGATACTTTGTTCCAAGCTTTACGTGGAATGTCCTGTCAAGAGTTAGCCCTGGGAGACAAGATGTAGGTTTTTTTTTTAGGTAGTGATGGTGGTGGTGGTTTCCTATTTCCTTTGCCCTGGGGCTGCCTCTCAAGTCCTGGATGTATATCCTAACAGTGCTGCTTGCTTCTTTCAGCAGGAAAACAAAGGTCGTCCTTTTGTGATAAAACCTATTTCTTCTCCTCTCATGAAACCCTTGCTTGTATTTGTGAACCCCAAGAGTGGAGGTAACCAGGTGAGTCATTGTTTCATAAGTATAACTTAGAAGTTTCAATGATTTCTCGAAACACAATTCCAAATGCCAATTAAAATAGCACTACCATGACCCCAAGCATTTTGAGAATAAAGAAACAGCCGTAGAAAAGTAAAGTTTAATGGCACATCTAAAGTCGAACTGCTCTTTAAAGGACAGAATTTGTTCTGGAATCTAGGTTTTTGTCTCTTCTTCCAATTTTCTTCCCACTCTCTGAGGCTTCCCTCTTCTGTGGGCTTTGATTTTCTATTATTTTCATGTGAGTTTGGATGAGAAAATACTTTCTCTATTAAGTGTATATTTTAGATTTTGAGACAAGATTCCTTGAAGTTTCGAAATAAACAACTGGATATTTGAAATTCTTTAGTCACCCCATATAAAGAGTCATATAATTGGGATTGACCCAATCATCCAACATGATGTTCTTATTATTAAAGATAAAAGGTGTTATCCAGAATGTATTAATTATAATAAAGCTTCTATTATAGGAGTTTATGATTTAAAGGAAATATCCCTCCTTTTCTCTCTTTCTTCAAAACTCATGATAACTTGCTGTGTTAAAAATCTGTATTAACAATCTAGAGAAGAGGGAAAAGAAATGTAAGCAAAGAAAACATTTATTTTTAACATCCTGCATTTTTGACTTGTTGAGTGATGATCTTCATAGTGTAATGGTGATGATAACAAGGCTGTCACTAGAGGAGGACCTAGAAATGGGTTTCTTTGGAGCGAGGTTTAATTCACTCGGAACCATACTCATTCTCTTGGGATGGTGTCTATATAGCCTATCAAGGATTAGGGATGTGTTTGGGAACCATGGAACAGAACAAAGCAAATATAATTGGTTCCATGATTTTGGTTACCTGAGCACCACATACTAATTAGCACCAAATATATTTTATCATGATAATCCACACATATAAGGAATTTATTAAATCATTACAAACTTTTTTTCCCCCAGGGCACACAGAAGCTTGTAAGTTATCTCTGCCTTTAAGGAGCTGACAACCCAGTTAAGATACAGCCTGTTCCTGTTCCAATCTCTGTATAAATTGCTAATGACAGGGACTTCAGAGACTATCTAATGTTGTTTCCCATTTCACTAAATACAAAACAGGTCAAGGAAGCTTAAGTGAATTTTCTAAGGACATCTTGTTAATGACACAAAAGAGGCAAATGGAAAAAAAAAGCAACATTAACTGCATGTGAGTTCTAAATTGAGTGGCTCAGGCTACAAGCGCCATGGAGTTTCAGAGGCAAGCAGTGACTTGGGAGTGGTAAGGAAATGATGTCATGAAAGTAGCTGTGAAGTGGCTGAAATTGAAGATGGGCACTACTTAGTTATCAGGGGAGAGAATATTGGAGGGGTGTCTTTTTCCTTCTTTCTACTGGAGCAAATGCCTGTTCACCCTTCAAGACTCAGGAGCACCTTTCTGGAGCATTTCTCAAAATTAATCACCCTGACCACCGTGCTCTTATAGCCCTTGGTACACACCAGCATTATGTGAATTGCAGCATTAGTACTCTGTGTGTGTCCGCATTGTTAGGATATAGGTGCACCTTTGAATCTATGATTTCTAGAACACGGAATGTGGTTAAATAGTTGTAGAATAAATAATATGAATAGAAGAACACATTTGTGATGCATAGTACTCATTTGAGGACAATATGGTAAGTGGAGCATGCATAAAGATTATTGGAAATGTGATTAGATATAGATTAGAATGATTCTATGGAATAATGTCTTAGAACTTTTGGATGTTTAAGGTTGAGGATCTCAGATTTGTGCAGTGGAAACGGTTTCTGTGGTTTAAAGTGTTTTAGTTTTAAAAATCTTCGGTTTGTGAAGAGAGGAGTAATGTGATTGAATTTAATGTGCATGTGGTTTGGTTGTTAGGGATCTTGTTAAAACGTAGATTCTGCTTCAGCAAGTCGGGGGTAGACCCTGAGAGGCTGCATTTCTAACACGCTTGCAGGGGATGCAGTTACTGCTGCTCAGAGGACCACACTGATTAGCAAGGGCTTACTGTGATCAATAGAGAAATATTTTTCTGTTAAATCCTGAGTTTTGTCTTTTAATAATTTACTTGTTCCATTCATCTACTTTTAGATATAAAGCACTGCCATCTCTTTCCCTCTTTGAAACTTAGGCTTTAAACTTTTTTTTTTTAACTTAGTTTGCTGTTCTTTATGTAAATTATTAGATGATATTGCCATCTACTGGCAAGAAAAATACTTGTAGCTGTTTTCCTCATACATTATTTTATGTGGAAGGAAAATTTTTAACGTTTTGAAGAAATATATTGGGATGAACATATACAAAGAAAGCTTCTTTTTTAAATGTCAGAATATTACAGGGGTATAAACATTTTGATTACGTGTTTTGCTTTGTGCAATTTGAGTGGAAGTTATGAGTGTGCCCACTACCATGGTCGAGTGCACTGTACCTAAATTTACCTGTCCCCTCCTCCCCCTTCTACCTACTTGAGTTTTGCTACCATAGGTCTACATGGGTGTTGATCGATTAGTTCCAATTTAATAGTGAGTATATGTGGTGTTTGTTTTTCCACTCTTGCAATACTTCGCTTAGAAGAATGGTCTCTAGTTCCACCCAGCTTGTTAAAAATGGTATTAGTTCACTGTTTTTAATGGCTTTGTAGTAGTTCATAGTATACATATACCACATTTTATTAATCCATTCATGTATTGATGGGCACTTGGGTTGATTCCACACCTTTGCGATTATGTATTGTGCTGCAGTAAACATTTGAAGGCACACGTCTTTTTGATAAAGTGACTTCTTTTCCTTTGGGTGAATACCCAATAGTGGGATTGCTGAATCAAATGGTAGGTCTATTTTTCAAAGAGGTTGTACTAATTTGCAGTCCTACCAACAGTGTATAAGTGTTCCCTTCTAGCCACATCCATGCCAGCACCTGTTGTTTTGGGACTTTTGATAAAAAGCCATTCTCACTGGGGTTAGGTGATACCTCATTGTGGTTTTGTTTTGCATTTCCCTGATGATTAGTGACGTTGAGAATTTTTTCACATGTTTATTGGCTATTAGTCTATCTTATTTTGGAAAGATTCTGTTCATGTCTTTTGCCTACTTTTTTAAGGGGTTGTTTGATTTTTTTTCTTGCTGATTTGTTTGAGTTCTTTATAGATTCTGGTTATCAGCCCTTTATTGGATGTGTACTATGCAAATATTTTCTCCCATTTTGTAGGTTATCTATTCACTTTATTGATTGTTTCTTTGGCTGTACAGAAACTTTTTAATTTAATCAAGTCCCATTTGTTGATTTTTCTTGTTTCTGTGATTGCCTTTAGGGTCTTCTTCATAAATTCTTTGCCTAGGCCAGTATCTAGAAGAGTTTCCCCAATATTTTCTTCTAGAATTCTTATAGTTTCATGTCTTAAGTTTAAGTCTGTCATCTATCATGAGTTAATTTTTGTGAGTAGTGAGAGGTGCAGATCCTGTTTCAGTCTTCTACATGTGGCTATCCAATTCTCTCAGAACAATTTATTGAATAGGGATTATTTTCCCTGGCGTATTTTTTATCTGCTTTGTCCAAGATCAGATGGCAATATGAGGATGGTT
This sequence comes from Varecia variegata, assembly GCA_028533085.1. Lineage (NCBI taxonomy): Eukaryota > Metazoa > Chordata > Mammalia > Primates > Lemuridae > Varecia > Varecia variegata. The sequence goes on along the minus strand of JAQIFY010002515.1, from coordinate 4,839 downwards.
TTATATCTGGGTTCACTGTTCTGATACTTTCATCTAATCTCCAGTCTTGGGCTTAGAGTATCTCCCCTGGGCACTCATGCTTCTCAATAGACATCTCTATCAGAGCATTTACCATGGTTAATTTGTTTTGTATTGGTCTCCTTCCAGTAGATTCTGAGCTCTGTATGGGTACAGAGTAGGAGCCTAATACATATTTATTGAATAAATCACATATTCATTTGGGATTGTTTGGAGGCAGCTTGGAATAATTATTTCTCAAATTCTTCCTCCCAATAACTTATTTTCCTCAGGCCTTTCTTATTGCCTGGCCAGCTGTTCTTTCCATAATCTAGATAATGCCTACATGATATAAACCAAGACTTAGTCACATCGCAGAATGTTTCAGCCTACGCTAGAGTTAGGATGCTTTGATGAAGATTGACGAGCTGTCTGAACTGACCCATTCTTAATTGCCTCTCCATACCCCAAATGATTATCGTTATGTTTTCCTTTATGAATAATGTATAGAACTTCCTTTTGAGTGCAAGATCATCTCTGTCTTGTTCATCTCTAGTCTCCCTCCTACGACTGTGCCTGGCATTAAGTAGGTGAATTAATGAATCATTTCCCTCTAGAACTATCCACCTGTTTTCTAGGAAGTTGTATTTTCCTGTTACATCCTCTCTGTAATACTTGGAGCTGGAAAGAATAATTTTTTTTTTCACCTCTTACGAATACCCAATCTCATAATATCTGAAAACTTTTGTGGTCAATGAGGTATTATATCTATAACAGCACACATGTATTAGGATTGATGTGTAAGCTATTTTTTCATTTAGAGAAAACTAGACTCTTATAGAAAAGTTGTGGCTTTTGTGTTCGGCATATAACATGTGATTGATAGCTGTGAGAGTGTTGGGGACTTATTAGTGAGTGACAGGTGTGTAAATGATTGAGTAGATTTAATCCTGCCATTGGGAAAGAAACAAATTACCCTTCCTTGGTGAATTAATATTTGTCAAACCATTCAGTTCTATTTAATAAATTACCTCTATTAAAGCTTTAAAGTAGCTTAACATAGAGGTAACAGCCAAGTTAATAGAACTCACTCAAATGTATGAGTTAGACCTTTTTCTCTCCACCTACTAGGATTGATTATAAAAAATGCTTTCATTCAACACTTCTCATTTTGCTAATAAATATATTTTGGAAAGAAAATACTTTTTAAAAGAAATAATTATATCATGCCTGCATGTCAACTCTGATAGAGTAGCTATGCACAGCTATGCAAGTTATCCCTACACACTGCTGGGGGTATTGTTCCAATGGGCTGCAATGGAAGTGGCGCTTCTTACAGGTGTGCAGTGTATAGCTTGTCAGACTTGATTAATACCCCTTCCTCAAAAAGATAAATTGAGATAATTAGATGTTCCAACTAACACAAATTGAAAATGAGCAAAACCAAAACTGTGTGGCCCCTGCAATATTTTTGAGAAATTTCGGGTTAAGAAAAACAACCTCTCAATGCTTTTTAGTTTTACTTTTTGAAAGGTGTTAATTACCTAGTATTATTTGCTTAATAGGAGAAGCTGAAATTGAAATGTGCACTCTACCATAGCAAAGGTGGAAAGGAGTAATTAACATCAACAATTCAAACTGCTCTAGGAATCTAAAACTGACCAATTAATTTTCTAGCAAGTCAATTGGAAATGTTTTATAAATTAGTTGGTTATTAAAATGACCCTTATGTTACCTGTCAAATACAAAAGATTATTTGAGATAATACTGAACACATTTGATAGCAAGGCCCAGTGTAAGAAGAAAGAAAATTATCTACTATTTAGCTAGTATACGTATTTAAACCTATGTTTGAATTTGATAAAAAGCAAAATATGTCTGAAGGATTAGTTGTAATAATTAAGGATATAATGTTATTCCTAAAATTATAGCAAGCACATGATAAAGCAGAACTTTTAAATTATAGGTTTAGATGATACATGAAACAAAAGACCTGCATTGGCCTCTGTAACAACTGGCATAACAATGTGATAATTATAAACTACACTTTAGTGCTTACACCCTCAAGTGTAATTTAATGAACGGATTAACAAGAAGCAAAAAAGAAAGACTAACATTTACAGAGGTCTATTTTGTGCCACATACTGTGCTAACTGTTACTGATTCATTTAGTTCTCATAATCACACTGGAAGGTAGACATCCCTTTCATTTTATGTTCTGTATTCCTGCGGGATTACAAATGCTCATGATTACCCAGTTAGAATACCCAAGTTAGTTCTGACTCAAACCTCATGCTATTTCTACTATGTTAGGATGTTTCTTAAATACAACATATCATATATACAAACTTAGGAATATTTTAGGAAAAAGCAATCATGATATCTACCAAAGGAACAATATTTATAAGTGACAAACTCTGCTCAATGAATCAAATATTATTTGCTATGATTGATGCTACTTTATTTTAAAGCTCTTTTGGTATGGCTTGATAAAAAGATCCTTCCTTCCTTCCTTGTTTGCTCAATCCACATTAAGAACTGATCTCTATACTTACCTTGCATCTGCCATAATGATCATCTCTATAAATGTCACAGTTAGTTAAAACACTCCAAAACTGTTCATGGGAGAGAGAAGTGTTTGGTTTAAACAAATCAATATAAACATGGAGATTGAGAATGTCAAAAGGAGCTAACTAGGGAAGTTATGCACACTCACACATACACATATATGTATGTATATACATACATAATAACTGGGAGCCTGGATGCTTCTGCTTCAGTGAGAAAAAATTATTTCAATAAAATCATACTTCGCTAATATTGCCAATATTTCATATTTTGCAGAGACAATAATAATCTGCACAATAAAGTAAAACTTAATGTTAAATTATATGGGCTGACTAATAACTTCCTTATGTGGATTTTTATACTTTAAGTAATGATGGTAAAACTAATAGATATATTATTCATTAATCACTTATTGTATGTCAGACGCTGTGATGTGCTCCTCAAGCATTGTTGCTTTTAATCCTTGCAACAAGTCTGTGAATTGGGCATTCTTATCTCTATATTAAAGAAAAGGGGGGCTGAGCTCAATGAAATTAAGCAACTTGCCCAGAGTTAGGCAGATTAGACAAACATTTAACCTGGACATTCAGCCTGTGTATGTCTATAACCAAAGCCCATGATTTTAACTACTTTTCCTTACTGTTTACAATTAGATATTATTTTAGAGAACAGGTTTGTTTGTTTATTTATTTAAAGACAAGGTTTCACTCTGTCACCCAGGCTGGAGATTTTTATTTTTAAATGAGCATTTATTATTGGGAAATTTCTTCCTACTATTGCCATTTCTTTTTAACAGGGAACCAAAGTCCTGCAGATGTTCATGTGGTACCTGAATCCACGGCAAGTCTTTGATCTTTCTCAGGAAGGGCCAAAAGATGCGTAAGTCTGGAAAATACCCTCCATGGTCCATGTGTGTTTTAGGCAAGTGAAAGAACTGTCTGCTTCGGGGTCAAGTTTCATTATCTGATTACCTTGCGAAATACATCTCTCATGTAATTTCTCACCTGTACTCTCCTTTCTTTAAAACTCCATCTGATGTTACCTTCTACTCTTCATTGAATTAGTTCTGTTTAAAACATGTCTTCTCAGTTGTTAACTCAGCAAATACTTCTAGTGTGTCTGCTGCATATATATATGTATATATATATGTACATATATATATATATGCAGCTATAGATTATTCACACCAAGTCTGTGAATTGAGAAAGGACCCATTGTTTTTCTATTTATGCATGTGCAACTTTGGAGATGCACACCAATGGGAGTGGTAAGTGTGTATTGCTGTAGAGGGCGGCCATACTTGTTTATGAACATTTGAGTTGGAGGGTGTATGCGTGTGTGCGAGAATGAGAGATATTGATTGATTAATTGATTATACCTATGGACTCCACACCAGTGTAGGGGAGACATTTTAATTCCTGCTTAGTCCCTTTTCTGAGCTTCTCAGAAATCTCATTCTCTGTTTTTGTTACAAGCGTTGAAAATAAAGTCTAGAGGTAGATGACGCATATACTATTTCTTCTCTTTGGTGGAGTGGCACGTGGTGGGACAAACGGGGACCCTTCTGCTGTTGTCCAGCTCCCTGTTTTAAACTTATTTACTCAGTTCAGATGCTATCTGATAAACGTTATAACAGAAGGGATACCAATTATTTTTTAATAAGTACAATATCAAAGGCAAAGGAATGTCAACTCAGATGAATTCTAGAGAAATAGTATTCTCATGTAAAATGGATAACTTACATATTTTAAGCATGCAGGAGAACACAAAATATAAAAATTAAGTTGTCATTCTCTGAATCTATGGCTTTCTTTGCCACTAGAGTTTGCTATAAGACTTCTTTTTCTTGTATTTGTGCTAAGGCAATTCTGCTACTTGGGCTTGTGCCCTTTTAGATGATTTGTTTTTTAAAGATTTTATCGAGTTAATTAGACCTTAGGTGGACGCTTCATAAGTCACCATAAAGGATATGGCAGGACAAAAAATATTTTCAGGAAAAAACATATTTGATTTAAATAGGTGATGTTTTCTAGAACAGAGCCATCAAGCAAAAGATCTAGCAGGGGCAGTGTCACTGCATTTTCTTGAGAGCCAACAGGAAAGATAAAATGATCTAAATTCAAGCAGGCGGCCGGGCACGGTGGCTCACGCCTGTAATCCTAGCACTTGGGAGGCCGAGGCGGGCGAATTGTTTGAGCTCAGGAGTTCGAGACCAGCCTGAGCAAGAGTGAGACCCCATCTCTACTAAAAAAAAATAGAAAGAAATTATCTGGC